>CACRXK020000096.1:0-122999 GCA_902702795.2 Paramuricea clavata
ATAGTCGCTTTGTATCAATTGTTTAATTAAGGTCAAGCATAATTGTTAAAGCTTTCGAGAAGCAATTGGTTTATTATAAATATTCGCTAACCCCAGGAGCAGACACATTTAAATATATATTTGCATTTATATAAATATTCACCTTGTGTATAAAATTGTTTGAGGAATATTTGTTATTTGCATTTCTAATAGTCGCTTTGTATCAATTGTTTAATTAAGGTCAAGCATAATTGTTAAAGCTTTCGAGAAGCAATTGGTTTATTATAAATATTCGCTAACCCCAGGAGCAGACACATTTAAATATATATTTGCATTTATATAAATATTCACCTTGTGTATAAAATTGTTTGAGGAATATTTGTTATTTGCATTTCTAATAGTCGCTTTGTATCAATTGTTTAATTAAGGTCAAGCATAATTGTTAAAGCTTTCGAGAAGCAATTGGTTTATTATAAATATTCGCTAACCCCAGGAGCAGACACATTTAAATATATATTTGCATTTATATAAATATTCACCTTGTGTATAAAATTGTTTGAGGAATATTTGTTATTTGCATTTCTAATAGTCGCTTTGTATCAATTGTTTAATTAAGGTCAAGCATAATTGTTAAAGCTTTCGAGAAGCAATTGGTTTATTATAAATATTCGCTAACCCCAGGAGCAGACACATTTAAATATATATTTGCATTTATATAAATATTCACCTTGTGTATAAAATTGTTTGAGGAATATTTGTTATTTGCATTTCTAATAGTCGCTTTGTATCAATTGTTTAATTAAGGTCAAGCATAATTGTTAAAGCTTTCGAGAAGCAATTGGTTTATTATAAATATTCGCTAACCCCAGGACCAGACACATTTAAATATATATTTGCATTTCTATAAATATTTGCTTTGTGTATAAAACTGTTTGAGGAATGTTTGTTATTTGCATTTCTAATAGTCGCTTTGTATCAATTGTTTAAGGTCAAGTGTAATTGTTAAAGCTTTCAAGAAGCAATTGGTTTATTACTGTAAAAGGCCACAAGTTTTGAGTTAAAAGGTGAGGGTTCAAATTTTATTAAAGAAGGCAAGTGAATTATATTTGGTGCAGTGCTGTACGGCATATTTTTATTTCTATGTACATTGTTACTATCATTTATTGTCGGTGAAGGAGTCAATCCATCAAATATAAACGAAAAGCTTTAAAGGTTAACTCATTAAGCGGCAATGCGCCTGAATGCGCCCTGAGATTGGCAAGGGGGTAAGCGGCAATGCGCCCGAATGCGCCCTAACATGACTCCTTAACTTGCGGGCATGATATTTGAGCACGTGTTTATCGGGTTGCCTAGCAACGGATACGAAAATAGAACGTGAAATTCGAGCTTTTCAACGGTGTATCATGCAAGAAAATCGGCCAAAAACTCGCAAAGTTTTTCAAGTTTAAAACCTTAGTTTTTCAAAAATAATGAACAATGGCGAAACTGTTGCAAAGAATGGTTTTACAGCAAGTTTTAAAAGCGAAGAAAGAAGAGGTTTTTGAATCATTTACGACGAAAATTTGGCATGAAAGGAAAGCGAATGTATTGACGTTTTGGGGCCAAGTTCTTCTGTGAACCATCTGCGAGATTTTCAGCCAAAAAGATGAGGATTTCTCCAAACTTTATTAAAAATAGAAGTCGGAAATCACAAGAAAGATGAACACGGAACTCAAGTGAGCAGATACGATATTTTTAAGGGTATTTTTGAGTAGAAATATGCGATCAAACACTCACAAAATTCGACCGCATTAAAGTTGGTTGAATACTAGTTTAAAGTTATCTTTTTAGACGAACTGTTTATGCAAATTTGGGCACAATTTCGACTGTTTTCGTAACCCCATTGTTGGTCTTCTTGTTCTAGTTGTTATTTTAGCTAAAGTATGTTTCAAACGACACCAGATTAAATTACTGTGTGCGTACGTGCCCTTTTTGGCAAGAATACTTCGAGTATTAAATTACACTAAGTAAGTAGGATACTCCAAAATCACTGTTATATCTATTTTCATCAATTTAGTCTTAAAACGACAACTCGTTTCAGACATATTGTGGTTTAAAATAAGTGTATTGAATTAGTGCGCTTGCTGGCCGCGTGCAAATTTTCAAAAAGTCTGCACTTGAGTTCTAAAGCTTTTAGAACGCTTTTTCTATTGGGTTTTATATCCCCATAAAACTTTAAATCGATAAAGCAGATAATAATGTTGATGCAACCTCATTTTCTAGTAACTACACGTTGAATCAGAAGGAAAAGTTATCAAAAATAGGTCGCAACCGTTGCTTGCAAAATGCCGCTTCTCTCTGAAATGGCTTCCTTTGTGGGAAGCCATGAAATTGAAGTCCTAACAAAAACATAGTTTAGCAGTTCTTTTGGGCCCATAGCTCACTTATTTATCATGAAATCGCTTTACTAGAACATTTTTACTAATGTCTATGGGAAACTTTGTTATTTTCTGAACTAAAAGTTTATGGTTTTGAGGTGTTTATTTTATAAAATAGCACGCGCGACAAAATGGCACTAATGTGGTTTCTCATGTCTGACAAACAACCAAAGATGAAAGTCCTTATTTCACCCTTTTATAGCTATGTTGAATACCTGACTATTAGGTTATCTTTTTCATTTGAGCATACAGATAACATTTCTACACAATTAGTCCTTATGAAAGCTTATTTCAAACTAAAAAAAGCGATTGTTTTTTAGAGCCAGACTTCAAAAGAAAACGCGTGTCTGACATTTTATAGCAGCCTACATTGGCGCACAAAATAATTTTGGCTAAAAACGTTTCTTTCCAAACAGAAACATGAGAAAATTGAGCTAAAAGACTGATGTCTGTTTAAAATGTTTTTCTCTTTATGGTGTTTTTCAGTGCTTTGAGTAGAGAAGTGAATAACTTTTGGTTTTGTCACCGCAATTTGCCTTTGAAAATGTCGGCTGTCATTGTCTGTGTTAAAAAAAACACCTCAGAAAATTCCTATTTTCTCACCTTCCTATCCTTGGTTTATATTGAAAATAAATAAATTCTAGTACAATATGTCCTTTTAAATATATTTGAGGTAATTAAAAACTCCAAAGATGAACAAGCACTGTGTTTTGGCTTGCACATTTTGTTGAATTTGAACACTTAGTTACTGTTCTAAATTTCGTGTTGTAAATATCTTGCCCAAAAAAAGCAAATGAGTATTTTTTATAATTTTTGATCGTTTTCTAATTCATATCCCAAAAGATGAAAATTGGTTATAATATAGATATGTACTAATTTAGTAAATGATTTTTTTTTTGTTTTTATATAAATTTATGGAGATATTGCCCCTTTAGGTGATGAGTGACATGAAAAACAAAGTGTCACTGCTTTACAAATAAAAATTCTCATTGAAAAAACTAATGATATATGTAGGTATGCAAAGTCATTTAAACTAAATTTGGTCAATCATATATCACTAATGTTTGGTTGAAAAGATCAGATTGTTTTATGCAACTGTTTCTGAGATATTGCCATTTTGGTGAAAGCTCTTGAATTCAATCACATATTCGCCATATTGCTTGCGCCTTAGGCGGGTAGAAACATTGTAACAGCTTGCCGCTTAATGAGTTAAACAGTAACATAAAATTATTAAAAACTCCGTTTATCATGTATCAACTACGATTTTCCAGACACAAATCAAAACAGGAACCAAAAGACTCGGTTCACATGGTTAAAAAACAAATACAAAATCAAACAAAGCTGAACGAATATAAAAACTATAGTCTTATAGAACAAGACACATTGTTCCATCATCTTGAAAGGTGCCGTTCCTTCAGCCAGATAGATGCACAAGGATCAAGTTACACTTACACAGGTGTCAAGATATCTATTTCAGCCAGCATTGTTAAACTTACCAGTTAGAACTGAGTTCATAAACCTGTTGCACAATGCCTTGTCAGAATATTCCAATTTATCTAAACGAAACAGCAATCATTTGCCACAGATTGCAGGACATTGCTTTCACAACATTGCAGGACATTGCTTCCTAGGGATAGTATTGCCAGTTTTAGTCAAATATTTTAAGAGCGAACCTTTGGCAAACTAAACCCAGAGGAAATGAATCTATTTATGCCTCTAACAGTAAAATCTACACTTAGGTCACTATTATGCACCTTATTAGCACATATCCTTTATGTAACCAATCAAATTTGAGATTTTTGGCTATGCAAATTTTATAACTGAATATAAGCTCGTTTACGTCCTTAGATGCAGGTCAACTATTGAGACTGGATTACATTTGGGAGACTGTGAAATTGCAGCAATTGTGTCACTGTTTATAAGGTTAATTTCTTGTTGGAAAACTCCTCAAAATGCGGGAAATAGCTTATCAGCTGAGCTTCAAGAAATCCAAAA
This sequence comes from Paramuricea clavata, assembly GCA_902702795.2. Lineage (NCBI taxonomy): Eukaryota > Metazoa > Cnidaria > Anthozoa > Malacalcyonacea > Plexauridae > Paramuricea > Paramuricea clavata. The sequence goes on from CACRXK020000096.1 coordinate 4,392, forward strand.
TTTTCTGGTGGGTATGCCCCCAGACCCCTCTGAAGCTCACACCATGGCTGGTCGAATCGATTGTCTCAGAATCCCAGTTTTGACCTGATCTGCTGCCCTATGACATATAGTTATTAGTTAATACTGGTAGCTGCAGTGATACAGACTTGTCGACTGGAACCTCTCCAAGTTCCCCACTAAATATGTCCTCTCCAATTACACATCCCTAAAAAAGGTCCTGAATTTTAATTGCACCATTTGAATAGCTATTGAGTATTGTAACAGAATGATTTGGCAACAGCAAAATAGAACGCTGGTATCTTTTGCTTTTCTGAAAGGGTGGGTCATCATTTTTCAGCACCAATTTAAGTGTGGGCCACAAATTTTCGTGCACCTATTCAGGGGTGGGCTACCAAAAGTGCAGACACCAAATATATGATTTTCCCAGCCCCCCCCCCCCTTTACTTCATGACCGGCCCTTAGTATTCTTTATACAAAGAATACTAATTAGGAGTGTTTTATCAGGTTTAAAGCCACTGCACGTTACATATCATGGTTGGCATGATTTGCCAATAAGCTTATGAATTATTAAGAGCGTGTGTCTCTAAAAACCGCCCACTGACTTGGGGCTCGAAAAATAAATTTCTTCGAAACTTTTACCGTGAACTACATTTACTTTCACAACAAACAAATGCTGTTTGGAATTTTGAAAATATATTTAGTTTCAAAGTTTTAGCGATTTTTTGGTCTCGCACTGTCGTGGGAGAAATTCGCCGGCTAATTAAACGAAAAAATGGACTGAATTTAAATAAACATAATTTCAAAATTTTTGTTCAAAATTTCTGATATTCACACCCAGCACCGGAAAACTATCGTAATTTCATCTAAACTAAAGCCAGGCGCACACACTGTGATTTTAGTCAGCCGATTCAGGTTTAGATGGATGTTTTCAGCAAAAACAATCAGTGATAGGATCTGTGGGCTCATCTACATCGCCAGATTTGCCAATATCATGCACCTAACCTTAAATCGGCCGACTAAAATCGCAGTGTGTGTGCCTGGCTTAACTTAGGTTTTCAATTACAGAGCATTTGTGACAATATTTAGTGACAAAGAGCGCCATGTCAAAATACGGATTTCAAATCCTACTATTTTCTATGCTGAATTTCTTAAAAGTGGGACCTAATTACATACAGTGACTAGTATAGTTGGAAAAAGGACACTTTTAAGGACTAAAGACCGTAATAAAACTCGTCTGCAAACGCGATTTGAACAATTGAGAGCGTTTGAAATTTGATACTATTTATGGCCTTTTGTTTACATTAGAATGTTGCTGAGGTCAGACATCTGAGTTCATGTCACTGCTAAAAATGAGCTGTAGTTCTGCCAAATAACCTTTCCTCAAATAAGTTTATAGCACTATTGTACTAATCTATATTTCTTTGTTTATGTCCACCGTAAGTGGTTCCAAGTGATTTAAAATAATAGGCATGTTAAAATAAACAACTTGACCAAATTAATATGCTACTCGTGGAAAAGCCCGCATGCAGCACGAATTCTATATGTGGCACATGCTATATTTAGAGTTTGCGTTGCAGCATACTAAACTATTGCTTAGTTCGAAAAGTCTATAAATGTGCGAGGTTTAGTTCTGGAACCTTTCTGCAAAGTTGATCTTTGAATTATATTGCTGCAAAATTTGAGAGTTAGTATGGATAATCTGTGTTCTTTTAATGCTATCGGTTCAACTGTATGCGGAGGGTGTCAGGGTGAATCGGGTATTAGACGCTTAGAAGATTGTGATGAGAACATTCAAAACCATCTTTCAAGTTGCCGTTTGTCGAGATCTGGTTTTAGCGAGCGCGAGCTGATTTTGAGAAGAGCGGGATTTTTACATGAAATATCAAGCGAAGAAATACGCTCCATGACAGTATGCCCAAACCACCGGTACAACTTGGGCCGATACTGGAGACCTTGTCTAACATGCCAACATCCTCACGATGGTCAGAATGCACAAATTTTCTCCCACTTGTGCGGGCTCATTTTGTCAGTGGAGTTTCACGATATACTTCAAAAATACTGTGTCATATTTTGTCGCTTCCCACGTAAATAGCAAATCATGAATAACACTTGAATAAACACAAATATGTGACTTTGCACACTAGTCTTTTGAATATAACGATTGTAAAACGTTTCTGTGTGATCTATTAGCAATTTAAAAGATACCTAAACTGTAATACTGCCATATATTTAATCTCGCATTTGTTATTTGTGCAACAGCAGTTTGCCGTGGAATTAAAATTGCGTGTCATATGATATTTTAATAGGCAAATCGCGTTTGAGATATAGCAACATTAGCAAACAAATACACTGAAATCTTGGTCCACTTTTAATGCAATATTAGTCAACTTACAAGAGAACGGGAGACAAATCATGCTGAATTATTCGACTATATAACTCTTAAGACAGACAGACGCATTAATCCTTTATAGGTTTATTACAAATATGTAGACATTTGAGATGCCGTCAATGTCTGAAGAAAAGGTATACTTAAAGCCTTTAAAATTAAAAACGAGTTCAATGCACAATTTCTGGTCTTTTACCATAATTATCCCATGCTGGTTTTATTCGCTGCATTATAAACCTCCACACAATACCCCTTCTTTAAAATACCAAACATTTCGAACGCAATTGAGATATGAAATCTCAACAAGAAGACAATTCAAGATGGCAAATGAGTCAAAAGTGCAAATCAAAACCCATATTTACATGGCGAGTACGCGCAATTTCTGATCGGTTTCGACACCATAGGTTGAAGCCATGAAGATAAACTTTATTTTAAGTTTAGAGATTTCTGGTTTAACAACATCACTGCGTTGCAAATAGCAAATGTATCCTTGCGGAGGGTACCTTGAGGCACATTTCATGATTTTACACAAAAACGCACACAATATAGGAAAATGTGCTAAATTTAAAATCAGTTTTATGGTACTGTACATTCAAAATTAACAAGGACAAAGACTTGGGGTATACACAGAGCCCATATAAACCCAACTTTGGCCAAAAAGTGGGGTAACTTTGGGCATCTGCAAAGCACAAAATACTACCCAAGGGACACTACCCCTATTATAATTTTGGAAAAGAGGGGTGACGCAATGTAATAATGGGAAACTAAGTCCGAGAAGACGTGCATAATATATTAAAAATAATGCGCGAACTTGCATGAAATTTATTTATCCTGCTCTCGCTAAATCTTGCTGCTTGAAATACGACACCACTAAATCCCAAGTGGGAGGAAATTGAGCAAATCTGACCATCATGCCTTCTCACACTGCGCCTGCACGTCGCTGCAAAGGAAAAGATGTCATTAACGTGGAAGTATTACGGGATGTATTCCAAATTTATGGAGTACTTGCGCAAGTTGTTTCTCGTAAGTGATAAATATAGTCCAAATTAGAGATGTATAATCACATTGTTAATTTGTTATAGGCAATATAATTAGAGTTGCACCGTGAATAGGCCAGTGCGGCACTACAGTATACCTCTAATTTCCAATGTTACCATGCGAATGCCACACTGGCCTATTCGCGGTGCAACTCTAATTATATTGCCTATAACAAATTAACAATGCGATTATATATCTCTAATTTGGACTATATTTATCACTTACGAGAACCAACTTGTGCAAGAACTCCATAAATTTGGAATACATCCTGTCAATACTTCCAGGTTAATGACATCTTTTCCTTTGCAGCGACATGCAGGCACAGTGTGAGAAGGATGTTGGCATGTTAGATGAGGTCTCCAATATCGGCCCAAGTTGTACCGGTGGTTTGGGCATACTGTCATGGAGCGTATTTCTTCCGCTTGATATTTCATGTAAAAATCCCGCTCTTCTCAAAATCAGCTCGCGCTCTCTAAAACCAGATCTCGCCAAACGGCAACTTGAAACATGGTTTTGAATGTTCTCATCACAATCTTCTAAGCGTCTAATACCAGATTCACCCAGACACCCTCCACATACAGTTGAACCGATAGCATTAAAAGAACACAGATTATCCATACGAACTCTCAAATTTTGCAGCAATATAATTCAAAGATCAACTTCGCAGAAAGGTTCCAGAACTAAACTTCGCACATTTATAGACTTTTCGAACTAAGCAATAGTTTAGTATGCTGCAATGCAAAACTCTAAATATAGCATGTGCCACATATAGAATTTGCGCTGCATGCGGGCTTTTCCCCGAGTAGCATATTAAGAGCGTGTGTCTCTAAAAACTGCCCACTGACTTGGGGCTCGAAAAATAAATTTCTTCGAAACTTTTACCGTGAACTACATTTACTTTAACAACAAACAAATGCTGTTTGGAATTTTGAAAATATATTTAGTTTCAAAGTTTTAGCGATTTTTTGGTCTTGCACCGTCGCGGGAGAAATTCGACAGCTAATTAAACCAAAAAAATGGGCTGAATTTAAATAAAATAATTTCAAAAGTTTTTGTTCAAAATTTCTGATATTCACACCCAGCACCGGAAAACTATCGTAATTTCATCTAAACTAACTTAGGTTTTCAATTACAGAGCATTTGTGACAATATTTAGCGACAAAGAGCGCCATGTCAAAAATATGGCTTTCAAATGCTACTATTTTCTACGCTGAATTTCTTAAAAGTGGGACCTAATTACATACAGTGACCAGTATAGTTGGAAAAAAGGACTTGTTGAAGTACAAAAAACCGTAATAAAACTTGTCTGCAAACGCGATTTGAACAATTGAGAGCGTTTGAAATTTGATACTATTTATGGCCTTTTGTTTACATTAGAATGTTGCTGAGGTCAGACGTCTGAGTTCATGTCACTGCTAAAAATGCACTGTAGTTCTGCCAAATAACCTTTCCCTCAAATAAGTTTATAGCACTATTTTACTAATCTATATTTCTTTGTTTATATGTCCACCGTAAGTGGTTCCAAGGGATTTAAAATAATAGGCATGTTAAAATACACAACTTGACCAAATTAATATGCTACTCGGGGAAAAGCCCACATGCAGTGCGAATTCTATAAGTGGCACATGCTATATTTAGAGTTTGCGTTGCAGCATACTAAACTATGGTGGCCCATATATGCAATACACAACAATATTTGTGCGTGCACGTAAATATATTGCAATACACTACAATATTTTCTCGGTGCACAAAAACATTTTTCAGTGCACAACAATATTTTCTCAGTGCACAACAATATTTTCTCAGTGCACAACAATATTTTCTCAGTGCACAACAATATTTTCTCAGTGCACAACAATATTTTCTCAGTGCACAACAATATTTTCTCAGTGCACAACAATATTTTCTCAGTGCACAACAATATTTTCTCAGTGCACAACAATATTTTCTCAGTGCACAACAATATTTTCTCAGTGCACAACAATATTTTCTCAGTGCACAACAATATTTTGTCAGTACACAACAATATTTTGTCAGTACACAACAATATTTTCTCAGTGCACAACAATATTTTCTCAGTGCACCGATATTTTTTTTCGAAATGCGGATATATTTGTCAACATTTTCCCGTGCTCTACTTCGAGAAAACAATGTGATAGAAAAGTGATCGAAAACGATGTAAAAACTGAATTATTCAAAGATGTATTGTTCCTTCCTGTGGCTCTCCTGTTCAAGAATCTTTTAATTACTGTTCCGCTTGTGGTGAGCGATTACAAAACAAAAGCGAAGGACAAAAGAGCAAGCCGAGCGCAAGTCAGCCAAGACTGTCAAGTCAATCAAGAGATATAAAATCGAATAAGGGAAAAAGACAAAGTTTGTTACCAACTTACAAACAGTTTGCGAAACGTAAGTCGGAAGAAAGACAGAAGCAAAAAAGCAAAAAAGGGGGCAAAAGCATGTGAGGTAACAATAAACATTGGTATGATGGAGTACGTGGGAACTGAATTAAAACCAGTCAGAGGGGGATCTTTGCCTTTGAAAACATCTGATAATGCAACTTATCAGGAAGTTCTCTCTGCGGCGAAAAAAAAAGTGAAGCGTTCGACCGAGGGGTTATGTACTCGCATACCCTGATACAAGTATTGCCAAGAAAATTCCGGGTACCGAAGATGAATTCATTTTAAAAAGCTATAAGGAATGGCTTGGAAAGTCATATTCTAGGCTAACTCTCTACTTAAGCCCAGTTGCCCCACTATCGGAGAAAGATACATACGAAGATGAGGATGAAGATGAAGAAAGTGACATTTTAATGACCATGGATGAAAATAATTTTCCGGAAACTGATGCTGTCAATACATGTGGGGAAAAGGAATGCGATTCTGCAGATGAGAGTCCTTTTGAAGATATTAGCTTTTTTATTGCAACTGATTTTATGTAAGTGGAAACCTAAAAATACCCTTGCAGATTAGCATAAGTCTACCATATTAATACTCAGGCCAATATAAGCCCCCTGCCCTATTACCAAGGGGCAAATCACTCCAGAAAAGTGTAGGAGATCAAACGTATTGTAAAATGGCGGGAAAACGGCAGGCGAATTCTGATTCTCACAATTCGTTCCATTTGTTTAACGAATACAAAAAATCCAAATCCTAAAAATCCAAATCTAGATTTACAAATTGTTTGCTGTTTTTTTCATTTGTTCTAAAATGCAAGACAATTGAACTTTATCCTCAGATATACGTATTATTCTGACGTATCCTCAGAGATACGTATTATTATCATATTATTCTGACACAGCAATAGACCAACGAAAAATTTTTTGGCTCGAGCGGGATTTGAACTCTTATCTTCGGGTATGTATAGACTGCCCCTCTACCCCAGACTCGTCCCCAGTCGCTTTTAAATATAAAATTATAAATACTTGTAGATCTTATAATATTATAGTATTTCTTTTTTTGTATTCAACAATATTCAAGCAATTATCAGGTGGCTGAGACCATGAGTGGGTACGTAGAGGCTCACAGGGAGGGCGAAAGGAAAAATAAGCGACTGGAAGATTACTGTTTTTTGTTTGTGCTGTTACTCTGGGTGTATATCCACACCGGGCGAGCTTGAAAAATATGCCCAGCCGACCGCGCATCGCAGTTGGCAGAGCATTGGGCTAGTATTCCAAAGGTTGTGTGTTCGATTCCCACCGTGGCCAGGCATATTTTTCAAGCTCGCCCGCTGTGGATATACACTCAGAGTAACAGCACAAACATCATACTGTTCTTGCTTCATTGTTAATAAACTCTTGTCCCTATCGCTCATTTCAGATAGCAAATGCTGCTGATGTAAAATCTTTTACGGAATGTCTTAATCGATGTGAATGGAGATATGAGATTGATGGGCTGCCAGCTACCGTCCCATTTCAGCAACGAGAAGTATTTATTAGTGAAGTTGCAAAGTAGTTCACAATCATAAAGTGCAAAAGCATGCTGGATGGTATTTTGGAGGTGCTCAAATATTATGAGGTATTGTTATCCACTTTTTTCCACTTCATGCCTGTTTCAAATGTAGAATTTCCAAGTGCCCAATTCAATTGTTGAATTATACACTTGGAAAATTCAACATTTGAAACCACTACATTTGATTTAAAGGAATATTACTTATAAGTTTTATTGCCATTGCAACTTATTTAACTAAAGTGGGTTAATATTATTAAAAGAAACTTTCAAGATTGATTAGAAAATCTAAATATACATATTAAGGATACCAGGATTCAAGTTTTAGTATATCCCTCTGAGAATCCAGTATCCCACTTCTGGATACTGCTAATCACAGGCACAAGCACTATACTGTGTACCGTCCAAATTACAGTAAAAACAGGATACTCAACAGTCAACAACTAGACAATTCATTCATGACATTATGTATAATCCTTCAACAAACTTCTATACGCTAGTCTTCAGTAGTGTGGAAAAGCTGCTGGCAAATTCATAGTATAATCAAAAGCTATCAGGAGACTGTCAGAGATGCTTAGCATTTTCATATTGTTTGAAATTTTGTTGGTATCCAAAAGTCATTCACAGTTGGGTTTCCGAAACTAATTTTAGTATCCTGTGGATATCGGGACACTGCAAATTTCAGACTGTGATTATGTTAGGTCAGCTGGCTGTTTCATGACAGCATTTTACAGTATTCAATTTCAAATTTGCATTAAACAATTGTTATTCTTTCAAAGGTGTTGGATTTAATTAGAAAATGTGATGGATTGGCACAGTATCTTCTACAATATCGGGTGGATTATAAAATTAGTGCGCGGGAAGTTTTTGAAAGTTTAGGCATTTTTGAAGCCATCCATGGCATCTGCAGGAAACCAGAGAAGAGCAAATGAAGAGGTTGTTTTATCAAAATTCGTTGAATTTATGCAGTGCCTCGAAGGTATATGTGTTATCTTGCTATCAATTATTTTTTGTCATTGTGCTCAGTTCCTGTTTTAACGTTGGCTAAAAGCCTTTGTTTTTATATGCCTACATAATGTATAGTTCTTCGTTGTATCTGTAGGTGCCCATGCTATTTTTCGGCGGAAACGGAGGTTATTGGAGGGAAATATTCGAGGGGTATATTTGGTTTTGGTGTGTTTTGGCTATATTTTTTTGTTTTATTGCAATAACACAATACTAAACAACTCGAACCGTCCTGACTGCATAGCTCAGTTGGAAGAGCATTGGGCTAGTATTCCAAAGGTTGTAGGTTCGAATCCCACCGTGGCCGGGCATATTTTTCAAGCTCGCCTGGTGTGGATATGCACTCAGAGTAACATCGCAAACAATATTATTCACCTGAGTACACAACACCAACCCAGAAAAATTCATATTACTAGAACACATTGGTATTGAAGGAACTAGTTACTGTTCCGAAATATCACTTACTCGAACTGTCCTGACCGCGTAGCTCAGTTGGAAGAGCATTGGGCTAGTATTCCAAAGGTCATAGGTTCGAATCCCACCGTGGCCGGGCATATTTTTCAAGCTCGCCCGGTGTGGATATGCACTCAGAGTAACATCGCAAACAATATTATTCACCTGAGTACACAACACCAACCCAGAAAAATTCATAATACTAAACAATAATAATATAGTGTATGCCAAGTGACACGCTATCCTGGTTCCAGAGGCTCTTTGCGAGGTGAAAGAAACAAGAGGCGAGAAGGAAGAGCCTCTGGTCACATCGGTTGCAAATCCCACTTCCACACTTGATTAGGTTCAGAATTTGAACCTCGCATGTGATTGGCTATTTATAAAAATATGTCAAACCGGTTTGGGAAATAAACAAGCTAATTATTGCTTTTATAGCTATAAGTATAGCTTACAGTAATGTTTATTTCCCAAACCGATGTAACCAGAGGCTCTTCCTCTCTTCTTTCACCTCGCAACGAGCGTCTGGAACCAGAGTAGTGACACGCAAGAAAGTGATGAGGAAATGTCATTTCTAAATACATTTAGGAGGCACCCTTAGGGAGATTTTAGAAGATCAGACTAAATTGACAAAAGAAGAAGAAGATTGTGTTCGTGTTTTAACCCCGGGCCATGTCCTCATGTTTGCAACAGGAACACCTTCTCCACCAGCTGTTGGATATGATCCAAAACCATCTACAAAGTTTGTACACGATGAATTAAAGTTTATTCCAAGTGCCCACACATGCGGCAATATGTTATATCTCTATGTTAACGAGAAGACTCTTACTGGTCCATTTCACCATTACCTTTTAACAGCTATGATGAATGGTGGTGTTTTCAGTAAGCTATACACTTCAAGAGGCAGATTCACGTTTGGGTTGTTATACGTATCTGAGGCCAAAAAAATATGTGGGTTTCCCGACTCTACCTAGCTTTTGGACTCCGAAATCCCGACCCTAAACTTTTTTATTGGTTCATGCTTGTAATTGTTTCCACTTAGAAGAAAACGTTTGTGGAAAATGGAAATTTGAGGCAATATTAGGGAAATTTATCTTTGGGTTAGGGAGGAAGGAATATTGTGTTAAAAACAAACATGTCAAAGACAAGTGTTCAAAGAGTTATTAAGCGGTTTGATACTAAAAATACAAATACCAAAAAGTTGAAGAAATCGTATCAAGGTCGGCGTAAATCATTGACGGAACGAGATGAGCGCAAACTCAAAAGAGCAATTATCCAACTCCGAGAAAAAAGTCCTAATTTCACAGTTATGGAAGTAGTGCAGCGTAGCGGTATCTCACCTACAATTGCGACATACAGAACATTTCTTCGATATGTGAAACGGCTGGGATATGGTTTTTTTCAAAGTCGCAAGAAAGGGGTTCTCACAAAGAAAGATTTAAAAATACACCGTAAGTTTGCACGAAGCATGGCTACCAAACCCCAAGATTACTGGACCTCAGATGTTTCTTTCTATTTGGATGGTGTTTCCTTTATTTACAAAAGTAATCCAATGAGTGACGTACTTAAACCAAAAAATCGTGTTTGGCGGAAAAGAGGTGAAGGTTTGCTATTAACTACAAAAGGTAGCAAAGAACTTGCTGGCGGTAAAAGGTTGCATTTGCTAGTTGCCATGGCGCATGGGCATGGCGTTATTTGTGCAGAACCATATGTAAAGATGGATGGCCCATATTTTGCACGTTTTATACGCCGTCATTTTCCTATTCTCTTTGACATCACGTCAAACAATGATAATACCAAACCGAAATTATTTGTAATGGATAATGATCCTTCACAAACGTCGGCTGTTGCAAGGAAAGCCTTAAAATCTATCAAAGCAAGCATGCAAGTTATTCCAGCAAGATCACCTGATTTGAATCCAATTGAAAATTTGTTTCATATTGTGCGAAAAAAAATTGAAGCAGAAATCTTACAGAAGAACGTTATATACCAGTCATGGGATGAATTTGTCGAAAGGGTGAAATTTAATATTTGGTCAGTCTCACAAGAATATGTAGATAAGACAATTGCAAGTATGCCAAGGAGAATTAAAGATATTGTTAAACATAAGGGAAAGCGTACAAAATACTAACTAAACTTATACTTATTCTAGTTTACTGTTGTATAATATTTGATGAATACATGTATATATATATATATTGTTTTAAATCTCGAAGATTTGCCTGTCTACAGTAATACATATAGGTGTCGTATTACAGAATGCTTAGCCAAGGCTAACGCAAACAAAATTGTGTTTATTGCGTATATATCATGCTTATGCACAGATTTTACATGTATATATAATACACATTTATATTAATGCCAAGTAACCATGTCTTTATCTAAAAATAACAGACTGTTTGCACAAGTAACCACAAGTAACCACAAGTAACCAATTACTTAAATAACTATATATGATATATCTTATTTATATATGGTTACTTGTGGTTACTTGTGGTAACTTGCGCTATTTCTACTTGGATGATGGTTAATTATGCGTCAACAAATAGCGAATTCACAATTTGTATAACATTAGACAGATATATTTATCGACAATAACTACACATCATACATCTTATTTGAATGCTTAAATATGGTTACTTGTGGAGACGTGCGGTTACTTGTGCTATTTATAGACTTCGCCACATGACGATTAATTTTCAAGAAATAGAAATTCACACTTTGTTTGTAAAATTACACAGTGCAGTGTATTTGTCCAAATACTTGAAATGTAATTCATGCTAGCAAATAATTAAGCAAGCCAGTCATAGTCCTCAAGGATAAGGCGAGCAAAGCATGCTGCACACGGCGCGACTTCTCGTTGTTCTTCCTGTGGAATCTGCCTGTTGAAGTTAAACATTTTCCATCTTACGGCCATCATCTCAGTCTCTCTTTCGTCCACAACGCCACTTTTCTCAGCTCCTACCCGTGCGAAGCTAGTGGATGCTGGATTAGTGAAAGTATTAAATACCTTGTTTAGCAGATTGAGCAAGAATGTTTTACCACAGTTCGCCGGGCCCGTCAACATAACATTCCGGAACTTCCCACGGCCTTTCGTCAACAGCTCTTTGACGCAGTTAGCAAAATTGTCAACAGAAATGTTGTTATTTGCTAACAGTTGTAACGCACAGTAATGCCATTCACCGTCAGCATTGCATGTGCATTCATGTTGATAAGCATCGCGAAGCAGTTCAATGCGGGTTTTACCTTGTCTTTCTTGTGTCCTCTGTGCCGATTCCATCTCCCAAGCAGTAGCAATGACCTCATTAACCACCTTTTTACCTCTATTTACAATAAACTCGGCCAAATCTGTCTTCCCCTCCTCTCTTTGCTGGTTAGAAAAAGCTAATAGTTCCGTTCGATTTCGAAGGCCTTTGCTCAAAATTATTTCAGAAACTTTGTATGCACTCAAGCGCTTTCGCTTTTTTCCACTTTGTTTCGATTTGCTTTCTTCTGGATTATCGCCGTCACTTTGTTCTAGAAAGGTGTCAGTGTCCTCTTCTACAAACTGCCTTTTGCAAACTCGTTTGATTCTTCGATTACGATTTGCCATATGCGCTTTCGAGGTCGACGGTCCTTCGCTGTCGTTTAAATCAGGATGCCCTTCACTTTCAACTGAGTGCCTATCCTCTTTGGTCACATACTTCCAAGCTGTGTAATAATTCGCGTGAACGCTCGTGAAATGGGCAGAAATGCCATAATTTTTATGGAGAAACGTCTTAGCCCGTAGCCACCACTGATTTCTGTCTAGCTTTAAACACATATGATAGTGCACTCCCGACTTCTTGTGCGATTCTTGTCAGCAACACCAGTGGACAATTGCAACTTTCGCAGAACCGCTATTGAATGCTTTTATTACTGCTTCAGCGAAGGAACTCCGCGTTGGAATTTTTGATGTGTTGGCTTGGCTATATGTGATTAAATACACCTTCCGAATATCCCTCCTACCTAACTCGCTGTTTTCCGAATCAGATGAAGAACTGCTCGTGGTATAGCTTTGAAGCAGATCCATACATGCGCAAATGAAAGTAAACTAACTTATATGTTTGTCAACCGCATGCATGTGATCACAGAGAGTAAAAATTCTATGTATAACTATAAGTAAATTTTAATTAATTGTTCCTGTAACTTGATACATTAAATAGAGTTAATTCAAATTTTGTGGCGGCATGCATGCATCTCTTGTATTACAACTAACACGCATATTCGCAATAATTTAGCGCGCACGTTCTAAGCTACACTATATATATAATATATATACCAATATCTGTAGCAAACATACTTTTAGGGAACGATTTCATAGGAATCACATATCTTTATATGTCTTATATGATAGAACGATGTTTAAAGAACCACTATGGCAATTTATAAGACATCATTATCTAGTAAACTAATACTAACAAATTCCTAACTAAGAGCAAGCCATAAGAAAAAATTCAGACAATCAGTGACATTGAAATTTGGGACACTTGTATAGAAAAGGTATTTTTGTACACAATTCTGCAAAATTCACTTATAACCCCCCTCCCCCGTTTCAATGTTGCTGTATCAGGCAGAATAAGTATCGACAGCATTATACAAGACACTACCATGTAACTAGAAAATGAATTTAAGACCGACCAACATTGAAAAGGGGGAAGGGGGGGAATTTTCCCTTTTCAAGCTAATCGGTCCAATAATTATGTCACTGATTGTAGGTTCCCAGGTTCCGATACTTTTTCCACCCCTGGACAAAATTATAATTACTTTGTAATCTGTCGAGTATAGTGCTGTGTTCTGACGTTCGGTCGGCTCTGATATTTTGATGGACAAAACCAGTGGGTAAAAATATCAAATTATTTACCTTCAATTTAGTTTTTTTCAACATTCAAATGTTCTTCATTCTCCTATGATGTGTGCTTGTTCTTGAAATACCAGATTTGACTTGATTTCTTCACATACTTAGCGAATATAAGGCAAAAACTCTGAAAAATGTCAGTTTTACAATAGAAATCTATAGTCTTTCACTCCTCAAGTGGGGCCATTCAACATATGGCGGCCAGTCTCAAAACTTGATGTACTTCCCAGCTTCAATTTTTGTTAGGGCCTTCTATTACGATGCACTATCAGTGGGTGTAAGTGCTTCACAGGAAATCTACATAGCTGTGCGAAAATGCAAAATGGTCAACAGCGTGCTGTCTTGTAGGCAAAGTAAACCGCAAATTTAGTTCACAAATAACATATTCCAATAAAAACGTTGACTATGGAAAGGGTTTATTATGTGATAAACCCATTCTTAGTACTAAAAATTTCACAAGAGATTCTTATTTACTGGCACAATTTAAAATGCAAAACACACCACTATTCTTATACAAATTTAATTGAATCCACTGAAGTGCTTCCTTTTTGTTTGGTCAGCTCTCCATCGCTGGACAAATGTATCAATGACATAGCTGGTATGGCTGTTTGTGAATGCTGTGGTACAATTGGAAGAAAAAGACAAAAGCTCTTGATGAAAGTACATCATGTTAAAGTAGGCCGAAGCGAGATTACAAAACCAGAGACAGAACCAAGTCCAAAGCAAGAAAATGAAGAGCAAGAATATAGAGCTACTGAATCCCAAGAGCTGCATATGACCTGGAAGAAAAATGTTCTGAGCTTTATTTGGAATTAGTGATGGGAAAAGAAAAAAGACATTACTGTGACAACCAGATGAAAAACTGTGAAGCTGAAATCACCTTGTTTTGCGAGAGGATAATTCTAATTTAAATGAGCAAGTGAGAAACATGGAAGAGCACATGTGAACTGCACATGTGAGCTTGCGAATGGAGGTAACACATGAACTAATGTAACACTAATACTAATGTCGGTCCAAGACAACAACAAAGAAAAGTGAAAGAATTGAAAACCAAAGCTGAGAGAGCACTGTGGTTCCTAGAGTCCTATGGTGAACTTCAAAATATCTTTCAGTAGAAGACAACAATGGTCAGAAAATTCAGATGGATATAAGTCCTGAGAGTAAAACTTCTCCAAAATTATCCAAGTACAAAGACTTGGAAGATGCAGAGAAATTAAGAATAAAAGAAGTCCTTTATATTATGGTTACATTTTGCATTGGTGATGCTGCATACCATGCATCATCGGTCATTGAATGTGGGTTACCATGAAGTTACATGATAAAGCAGTGTAGAAATGATATCAACAAGCAATTTGTAATAACAAGGACCCAAGGTGATTTGATTGGAGTGCAGATGAGCTTTAAAAAAGAGCTCAGATGAAAATTAAAGGTCATATTATTCACACATTGCAGAGCATGCATTTGTGACTCTGTCATAACCATGAACATTGCATCTGAACATTACACATGCTATTAACCCACGTGTGCATGCACACGGCTGAAATATACAGCTTGTCATAACAGTTATTGTTATTGTTTGAATCATAGACATATTTTCGGTGGGGGGGGGCAACCGTGGTGGCCGGACATTTTGCCGAAAGACACTTTGCCGAAAGACATTTTGCCGAACGGACATTTTGCCGACGGACGTTTTGCCAAACAGACATTTTGCCGAATCGACATTTTGACGAACGGACATTTTGCCGAAAATAGAGATATCTTCTGAACTTTAAATGTTCGCTTACACGGTCAAAGTTTCTGTGATTAAAGTCATTAATTGTTGATTTTGTTGACAGAAACTTTGATAGTGACGAATAGTTTCGTTTTATATTCTTTCAAGTTTTTGACAAGTTTACCGAAAATTCGCGATATAAAGAATAACATCATTCAACATGATTCATGGATGCGATTTCCCCGAGAACTGTGAATGTATTCAATGATTCTCGAGATGAAATTCGCTTACGTCGTCTTTATATACGCTTGTTTGTTTACGATCTGACGTCAAAACACGTTCCTAACAAATGAGTCATCCGCTGCACAAACAACTACCAATAGTCAATATGGTTATGCACTGCTAACGACCATTATACACTGCTAATGACCATTATGCACTGCTAATGACCATATAATGGTTATTTTACACAATGGTTGAGAATTAGGCAGTTGAGAATTGAGTCACAGTCCCAAACATTTTGACGAAATAACATCTTTATTTTCGGCAAGTTGTCCTTTTGGCAAACTGTCCGTTCGGCAAAATGTCTGTTCGGAAAAATGTCCGTTCGGCAAAACGTCCGTTCGGCAAAATGACCGTCGGCAAAATGTCCGTTCTGCAAAATGTCTTTCGGCAAAGTGTCTTTCGGCAAAATGTCTTTCGGCAAAATGTCCAGGTACCGGCAACCGTGCCCCCAGACCCCTGCTGCTGCAGCTTGATCAGTGACTCTACGCATCCTGTCACCCACCTTTCCCCCCAAAAAAAAACTTGCACATACCCCCAACCCCCCTGTCCATGATTTGTATTACACTACATGGTAGAAATTTTGATCTTTTCTATCACTACTTCTTAAATAAGTGTGTCACCCAAAAAATGCAACCATTCGGCAAATTTATGTCTGTACGAATCGGCAAAACGGCATAAACTGGGAAAATGAAAAAAGATTTAAAACTATGAAAACATTTAAAGCATGACTGACATACATGTATCTGTACTAAAATGAAATAATCTCCCCTACCTTGCCTGTCTAGCTCATTTTCTCGGCAAACATGCAATCAACAGCGAAAACAGCAAGCTATGATGATGATATTTAATCAGGGTGCCCATATCTCTGAAGAGTTTTTCAATGAGGCCCTGCTCAAAACACATTAACAATACAATATATAAATAGATATCATACAATATAAAATAGCAAAAATTTACCAATAAAATATGCTAAAAATTAGTGTTCTACATTTCAAAAGTCAACGTAGCTACTTAGGTAGCTACTTAAAATATTATAATTAAATATTAAAAATATTTAACACACTGGGCACGAATGGCGCCAAAAATGCCTGGCATTTTCATGATGTTCCGCCATCTTGGCCGCACCATGTTTTTGGGAGAATAGGTACGAAATAACGATCATGCTCAATGGCAATGTTTTGGCCGTTCGTAAGACGTTCAGTTTGATTCGTTTATGTTTCGGTGTGTACCGCCGTAAAGCGTCTTTCTCAACGTTCATTTTGATATCCAGCATGGCGGCATTGCTCAGATGAGTGCCGTTGCTTTTGATCGACGAAAATCTACAAAATATAGGCAATAATGCGTGCCTGATATAAATGGCATTTTCTGCCTTGTTTTATTTTTTACATAGTTAATTGATTTGCATCAAATCTTTGTGGAGAGATGGTTCAATACCAATATTTTGTCGCCTTCTTTTTTGTTTATTGATATTTGAATGCCAACGTGTGTGATTTGAGAGACTTTTACTTGGCATATGAACTACTCACGCGATACCACATTTTAAAGTTGGGGAATATATGAAAAAGTGCAAAGAAGTGCGCAATGCGGGTTTCATGACAAAGAGAAACCTTAGAGACGCTCAAACAGAAGTTTCTCAGTTAGAAATGGAGCTACAGAGGAAAGATAAACTATTACGAGGTTTACAAGAACGAAAGAGACGCATGGATGCCAAGGTATGGACTTCATTAGTATATTCTTGTTTACTTATTGTATAGTTTTAAAGTTTTATAATATGCAACATGAGCAGTCGTAATATATAATTTTATAGCTATAATCACAGAGCATTTACATTTACAGGTTTTCTGCAGATGATAAGCTGTGTATTGAATATACAGCTTATTTTTATTACTTATATAGACAGAGCAGTGGAGAGTAGAAAGAAACATCCTACAAGGTTTCAAAATAAGAAATTCTCATCTAGTTCATCTGTACTGAGACAGAGAAGAAAGGAAACATTTGCTGCAGCTCAAAAAATTCTTGGTGGAAGTGAAGAAACAGAAGTACCAGGAGCAATAGGGATTGTGGACACAGCATTGGTTAAGTGTAGTCATAGTATTTTAGTAGATGAAATGTCGGTTAATCAAAAGTTTAATCAATCAGTTATGCCTAGTATTTACAAGCCTAAGTTAGCAGAATTTGAGTCTTCCACTGAAAACATGATTCGCAGCGTTTCAGTATATTATAGCAGTGGTGTAGCTGGAAAAAAAAAGTATAGAAAAATATACAAAGATTCCAGCTACAAGATTGCTATGCAAAGTAAGGGTAAAAAACATGTTCGGCTATCCATCAATAATTGTCCCATCCCTAGGCTTGTGCCATATAACAAATTAATGCCTTTTATCAAGTCTATACCAGTAGGATCTATGTATAGTGTATATGAAACACTTTGTGAAGGTCTTGATGAGGAATACAAGGTACATGGTTGTTATAGGAATTTGGCAGAATTGTTGATAAAGTTGGCAGAATTTTATTTAAGCAGTTGTAGTGGTCACACACTTGTGTGGTTCGAGGAAGAACATAGGCCGTTGCGGTACATCGATATACTGATAATTATGGGTTTTTTATAAATACCGATTATTTGATATTGAAATTTTCGATATATCGGAATATCAATATTTTTCGGTATTATTGATATCACGTTTACGTTTGTATATTTAAACGTCATATTAAAGCTTTTTCAAGCACTGATTGGAGTTATTTCAGAAGGACAAAGACGATCAATGTGCTAAAATCTGTATATTAAGGTTAGAAACGACAAGCGCGTTTGTTTTTACGTTAGCGTTGCAAGGTGCATAATATGTTATTTCGCTTGTCAAAAAGTGAACTTTTAGAACGTAGGGTAAACAACGGTGGATTACAAAAAGTTTTCAGTAGAAAAATAAAAAACTAACCTCATTGGACATTGTTTATCTGGTGAGATAGGACAATCTTTGTTTCAAATTCGCAGTTGAATAACATGTTTTGAAACAAATTTCCCGGTCAAAAATATCACACATGGTTTATCCAGTGTGGTAATTTTCAATTTCTAAAGCGGACATTTCACAGGCTACTGATCACTGGCCTCACACTTCATTGAAAATATCACGCACCCGATGAGTCAAAGCTATTATATCGTGGCTGTTTGGCATCATTTGAAAACAGAAAATTTTGCATTAAATAAAGCAAATTTTGCATAAAATTAAGCAAAATACAATCGCGAAAAAATACCGATATATCGGTATTATCGGTATTTTTTTTCTGGTAACGGTTTTCAGGTTTTTTCAAATACCGCAACAGGCTAGAAGAACAGAAGTTTTTTGTTTCCCTGGGTGGTGATGGGGTGCCTTTTGGGAAACATGATACTGCATGTGCGTGGTTGGTTGGATTTTTGAACATTGGCCGAGGAATTTTGAGTAGCAATGAAAACTTTTTGTTATTTGGTGCTAATTGTTCAGAAAATTGCATTCCAGTTCAACGTTATATTAAGATGCTAGTGTCTGATGTACAACACATTGAACAGCAAACCTTTAAATGCACATATATTACATTAGAAGGCCAGACATGTACAGTTGATATCAAATTTCATATCTCGGAATTCCCTAACGATTTGAAGATGGTTGCATTTTTGTGCGGTGAGTTGACTGATAGTGCCACATATTTTTGCTCATTTGCCAATGTTTTTAGCAAAGATGCCACTAATTTAAACGGCCAGTTTGGCAAGGAAAAAGACAAAAAGTGGCATCCGTGGAATTATTTGGAAAGGGTACAAGTAGCCAAAAGTGTTGAAACGTTCAAGCAGACTGTCGCAAAGCAAAATATAGCAGAAAGTACTAAGCGATCCAAAGTAACTAATTTCATAGCCGGCAAAAGAAGTAGGCAAGAATTTAAACCACTCCTAGGCCCAATGGTTGATAGGATCCATATTGATCCTTTGCACCTAAAAAATAATGCATGTGCACTAGCCCACAGGCTACTTCTACAAGAGGTATTACTGATTTCTCAATTACCCAGTGCAATGAAATCATTTTTGCAGGTTCCCACTCCAGGAACTAAATGCAATCTTAGAAGACTTGCAAACAAAATTATTAGGTGGTTCAATGAAAACCGAGATAGCAAGTTTGATTATAGATTCACCGGAAAAGTTTCTCGGTGCTTTTTGCAGAACTTCATGTTCCTAATTGCTGCTATGGAACCATTTTTGAAAGATAAAACTAAGGCATTGTTTACATTTCATGTACTTGCTTACTTGTGTTTAACCCTGCGGGATTGTGTTTCTGTACTCAATCGAATCGATGTAACCGATTCACAGTTAGATGATTTGGAGAAAAACTGTCGAACATATTTTGTCCTACATTATCTGTATTTTGACCACCACCCCCCTACTGCATGGACATTGGGAAACATTGTTCCTGAGCATGCTAGAGATATGAAAGTGAAGTATGCTAAAGGACTTGGTCTTAATTCGATGGAGGGGAGGGAGTCAAAACATACATCCATCTCAAGATACAGCAAAAACACCAATTTTAAGGCCAGGTGGGAGCAAATTTTTCAACATGATTATGTTTTGCTTGTGTGGTTGAGCAAAAAGGGCTACAATTTTGAAAAACCAGCATCCGAATGCTGTTCGCGTTATATGTATATCCCTAAGCGTGCCACTGAAGATTCTAAATTTTGCTATTGTGGGTGCAAAAAACAGGTTCAGTCTGCCATATATTGAGAAAATGTATGTAACCATAAATTGAGAAAAAAAATCATGGATAAGGTTAAGGGTTTTTTAAAAAAATAGGCCATGCAGGTTGCATGTTGTTGGTTGCATGTTGTTGGTTGCAAGATGTTGTTGGTTGCAAGACATGTATAAAGTATTAGAGATATTCATGTTGGGGGTTAAATATGATATATCTTGGGTCGAAAATTATGTTCAGCACCAGAAATTCTACAACATTTGCATTGTGCTTTGTATCTTTTAAGTTACACATTTTACCTCGAGCAGTGAGTGCGTGTATGCTAAAATTTGCACCTCATACATTCCTCATGCTGGCACAAGCCTTTACATTGTTGAAATACGGCATGTTTCAGTATTTCATGTTTATCTATGACTTTTGATAAATAATAAGGATTTTGGGTTTCTGGAAAGGATTTGTTGTTGTAATTTGAAAAGTGATATTGATGGAAAGCAAATGCTTTTTTCCCTTATTATGATAGCATCTTAGAGTTTCCTCGGCCTGCACACCACTGCATTTTATTCAAAGATATTTTTATATCTCTTTTAATATTTTAACATATTACAATGCATTATTTTTAATGTATTATATTTATTATATTTATTATAGATTTATAGGTACTTGAAATAAATTGATCATATATTTTTTAATTGTACCTGTATAATCTGTGAAGTAGTCCAGAGCAAAAAAATATAGGGAACAAAGTACTGAGCAGTGATTCACTGAGTGACAACTGAATAACAATTCGCTAGACCCACACGGTTGAGGATTCTTAATGCCAAATCTAGCCTCTTTGGCAGATGAGAGAGGGTGTCAGTGGAGAAGCTACCCATGGTAAAAAGTTGGTTAGCACAACTTGTTGTCATAGAAAGTTTTGCCACAGCTGTACCGGCAGATCCAGGGGTATTATTAGCAGTGGCGTAGCCAAGGGGGGGCGGTCGCCCCCCCAATCGCAAAAAAAAATTCTCTGAAAAAGGCCAAATCCATAGAGAAATTGGGGGGGGGAGGGTACGCGTTACATCCTCGAAGCTGAAACTGATTAAGTACGTCTCGACTGAGGAAAACGACGAGGAACTTGATCAGTTGTAAAATCTTGTTAAAGCAGTTGTAGATATGGTTCCAAGAAGAATAGATTTAGTTTAGATTTACATGTATGCATTATCATAGCATGAATATTCTTCTCAGACTTGTTCTGTATCGTATAAAAAAGCAACGCAATTTTGAGAATGCGGAAATGCTGTCTCATAGAACCTAGAATGATTTAAATGCAACATTTCTGATCAAAATCACATTGGGACTTTCTTCCCCCAGCATCACAGAGAGAAAATATGGTGACGCTGACCGGCTCCTCCTGTTTTTCAAGGTGACTTTTCCAATTTATTTAATTCCGAGTAGAAAATTAGAAATGTCTGGGGAAATTTATGTCTTCAATGTACTTTATAATCTTCGGAATTCTGCATGATTTCACCCCCAAAATGCTTGAAATCGCATTTCAGGGACTCTAGATTTCAAAATTTTCCCAGGGGTGCATGCACCCGGACCCCCCTAGATGGTCTCGTGCATTCGGCGTTCGCTTCGCCCCCCCAAAAATAAAGGTCTGGCTACGCCACTGATTATTAGAAGCTGGCAACTGGCAAATTCTGCCAGCTACTTTCAATATCAATGTGAATATGAAATATGAATTGTAATGGCATTTTAGATATTTTAATTTTTAAACAGCTCCAGTCCATATTCTGCAACCCCTGCTTTTATATTTTTTGTTTTAATTGTGATATTATTTGATTACAACAAAGAAAAAAAAACTTTAACGATGCCATATAGTGACTTCGCTAGCTAAATATAAATATCAGTTAGCTAAAGTACAAAATTTAAATATTTAAATTGCAGTTACGTTGGGGAAATCCAAAGGAGTTCCATTCACCATAATTAAAACATATTGTCAACTGCCCTTTCTTTAACTATAAATAAGTCCAAAATCTTTTTCTTGGGAGACTAAAACCTTTGTTTTGTGATTTTTCCGTGCTCCCCCGAGTGTTCTTTTCAAATAAAAGGCCACATCTTCTTGCTGTTTCCTTTAATATAGCACATAGGTTCCCCTAATTTTGGATCGTTTGAAACCTTGATGGAGTGAGTCTGTGCAGTAAAAAGGTCAACTGGAATGTCACAATAAAATTCTGCATAATATGGATGTCTCACACACTTCTTATCCCAGCGAGCAGTCTGTGGATAGCGGCCAGCCACAGTTGGGACTTGTGTTTAAGTACACAAGCCGCGTTTATATAGGTAGTTTGAAGAATTTTTTCTATTCCAATTCCGTTTGGTTCTGATTTGCTTATTTATTCCCGGAATCCGATGTCTGCATCACTTTCTTGTTCCTCGCCTGACTCATCTGCCCTAAAAATACACTTCAACAGCTTCTTCCACTCCAAATATTTCCGCCATATTGAATTATTACGTGAAAAATTACATGAAGTTTACAGAATCGCCATAGGAGAAACCACTGGCTGAGAGTAACGGCAACAAGCTAAACCCAGCATTTTTACAGCCTTTTGTGCCCAGCGTGTAAAAAGTTAGTATCCTTAACATCAGATGGTAGAGTGTTAAAGTCATTAACTCATTAAGTCTCATTGCGCCCCCATGCGCCCTGGAATTGGCAACGGGGTAAGTCTCATTGCGCCCTCATGCACCCTGGGCATCACGTCAACTTCCGGGCACGATTGTCTAGCGTATTTATCGGGTTGTGGTCTCAAGGTATAAGACAATTTATCGGGTTGTGGTCACAAGTATAAAGTGCAAAATTCAGGCTTTCAAACGATACATCATGCAAGAAAATTGATCAAAAGTTTGCGAAGATTTTCGATTTTAAAACTCTATTTTTTTACAAAACCTGTGACAACCGCAAAGTGTCACAAGATAGGAATTTGCAGCAAGTTTTAAGGATGAAAAAGAAGAGGTTTTTAAAGAGTTTTACATATAAAATATGTTGTAAAACATAAGGGAGTGTGCATATGTTTCAAGTCAAGTTCTTGTCCAAATCAAGTTGTGCGATTTTCAGCCAGAAAAACAGCCATTTCTTTCAATCTAACGGAAAAGTGAAGTGGGAAATCGCAAAAAACATTAACACTAAATCCAAGTGAGTAGTTACGATTTTTTTGAGCGTGTTTTTTAATGAAAATACCTGGCATGTTTTCATGAAATTCGATATAGCATTAAAGTAAGTTCAATCTAGTTTAAAACTAAGTTTTTACAAGACTTTTTCGTGCATTTTATGGCATGATTTCGACTGTTTTTGTGACCCTACTGTTGGTCTTCTTGCTCAAGTTGTTATTTTAGCCAAAGTAGTTTCAGAAGACAGTAGGGTTCAACTTGTCATGTGTGTATATACATTTTTGGCAAGAAAAATTTCGAGTAAAACCGCATTAAAACTAAGTAGAATATTCTACAATGAATACTATATTTGTTTCTATAAACTTTGTCTCGAAACACAAGCTCTCATTTCAGAGATAATGTGGTTTAAAATCAGTGTATTGAATTATGTCATTCGTTACTTGGCGCCATAGGCAGCCCAAAACGGCGTGTAGAATGCACCAATAATGCTTCCAAATGTCAATTTGCATTAAGCTCGCCCCATTCCTTTGTCATTTGTCGCGCGCCGCAAGCACTCAATTTGAAAAGCAGTGTTGATATATATAGATTATACCTAAGGTTGGCAACTATATCTCAACTGACGAATATACCACTTCGGCAAAACACAAAATACTTCGTATACGTAAATAAAACATGATAAAAAATTATACCACATTGAACTCTGATATTTTTTCTACATGCCCGCATATAAATTTTGTTTTCAAGACTGCAAGAAAGATGAAAAATTTGCACAAACGTTTCATGGTCTGATGAAAATTTTGATGTGACTATGCGGGATGCCAGAGGTTATTTCATTCGTCATATTTTTAAAAAAATTATGTGATTCAATTGGTTGAAAAAATAAACAGTTCGTGACGTATTTATAGTAAAAATTTGGTTTCAGGGGGGTTGAACTACAACAGGAAGACTGCTAAAATACAAGAGCGATTTTTTTTCGAAGATGAAATGGTGGATTTTAAAAACTTTTTACATCCATCCATAACTTTTATCTACAGCAAAACAACCAGGTAACTTTTGGCTACATGTACACGAAATTTCATGAAATTCTGAGCAATAATGGCGAAGAAAATGTGCTATAAAAAAGGCGGCGATATGCGAACACGCTTCATTGTGAACCTTGCTAAGTGTATATAGGCAGTGAATTTAGTTATAGCGTTTTAATTTAACTTGGTTCAATAAGTTGGATAAAATTTTCCGTTTAATACTGAGTGAATGTGTTCACAAAATAGGCTGCAATTTGTAAGAGAGTGCTAGCATTATTTTATACCCCAGCATGGAATTGTGCATTTATATATAAACAACCTTGTATCAAAGTTCTGAAAGTTTAATATGTATTCTATAATAAATGCCTAAACATCTCCCTAGTTTAAACTTTAAAGTACACGTTAGTTAACAAAAACTAGTGACTGTATCTATTACTGTGAATACGTACTGTCTTTACACTGATGATAAATAAAACAGGCCAAAATGCAAATTTGTTTTCATATAAAAACAGTTTTATAGTGATATAAAAACAGTTTTACAGAATTCACTTCGAAATATTCTTGCTATATAGCTATTTAAAATTATAACTACTGTAGAGATCCACTATTTAATACTGAACACTTGATTACTAGGAAAAATAAATGATCCAACCTATTGTTCTGAGTTACAGTATTAAAAACGCTATAAAATAAGTTCATACCTATAACTTTTCTGAGCTTCACAACGAAGCGTGCTCGCATTACATATCGCCGTCTTTTTTATAGCACATTTTCTTCGCCATTATTGCTCAGAATTTCATGAAATTTCGTGTACATGTAGCCAAAAGTTACCTGGTTGTTTTGCTGTAGATAAAAGTTATGGATGGATGTAAAAAGTTTTTAAAATCCACCATTTCATCTTCGAAAAAAAATCGCTCTTGTATTTTAGCAGTCTTCCTGTTGTTAGTGATGGGCGATACCGAGTACTCGGTATTCGATACCAGCGATACCACAAACAGCGGTATCGGTATCGATTACTGACGTGGTATCGTTCGATACTTGCACCCTTTTTTTAAACGACTTGTTTTATTTCACTTCTTGGTTGAATAAGACATAATGAACCACTAAAATAGCTCTTAATATTCCAAATGTGGTGCGCCAAGTCATATATAGAAAACATTTATTACGTTTCGAGCTTTTGGTTTACTTATAGCTTTATTTAGGTTACACACAGTAAAGTAAAATGTTTTTCCGCTGACCGGCAGGTATCGAAAATAGCCGATACTAGAAATTTCAGTACTCACTTCCGGTATCGAAAATTGAAATTTTGTGTTTATTTTGGTATCGAAATAGGTATCGGTATCGGCCGATACCGATCTTAAAAGTATCGGTATCGGTATCGAATTAAAAATCCTGGTATCGCCCATCACTACCTGTTGTAGTTCAACCCCCCTGAAACCAAATTTTTACTATAAATACGTCACAAACTGTTTATTTTTTCAACCAATTGAATCACATATTTTTTTTGAAAATATGACGAATGAAATAACCTCTAGCATCCCGCATAGGTACAACAAAATTTTCATCAGAGCATGAAACGTTTGTGCAAATTTTTCAACTTTCTTGCAGTCTTGAAAACAAAATTTATATGCGGGTATGTAGAAAAAATATCAGAGTTCAATATGGTATAATTTTTTATCATGTTTTATTTACGTGTGCGAAGTATTTTGCGTTTTGCCGAAGTCGTATATTCGTCAGTTGAGATATAGTTGCCAACCTTAGGTATAATCTATATATATCAACACTGCTTTTCAAATTGAGTGCTTGCGGCGCGCGACAAATGACAAAGGAATGGGGCGAGCTTAATGCAAATTGACATTTGGAAGCATTATTGGTGCATTCTACACGCCGTTTTGGGCTGCCTATGCTTGGCGCGTGCAAATTCTGAACCTTCATGACAGGGATTTGAAAAGCTTCCAAAATACTCTTTATTGCTTCATATATCCCCATAAAATTTTTAAATCAATAAAGCACATCATAAAATTAATGCACGCTCATTTCTAAGAAGTACTCATCGATTACCTGAAGGAAAAGTTCTAAAATAGGTAAGGACAGTGGTTTACAAAATGCCGTTCTTCTCTGAAATGGCTTCTTTTGCGGGAAGCCATTAAATTAATGTACTTTCCAAAATTGTAATTTAGTCGCTTTTTTGGTCTCATTGTTCACTTATTTATCATGGAATTACTTCGCTTGAGCTCTTTTAATAATATCTGCAAGATACTTTGCTATTTGGTGAAATAAAAGCTATATTTTTAGCAGTTTATCTTTTGAAAACTGCATGCGCAACAAAGTGTCACCAATGTGTTTACTCTCATCTGACAAACAACCAAATATGAAATACTTTATTTCACTCTTTTATAACATTCTAAAATGCCTAAATATTAGATTATTCATTGTATTTGAGCATACATAGTATATTTTTATACAATTGGTCCTTGAAAAGGACTTATTTCAAACTAGAGTCAGATTTCAAAAGAAACCGCCTGTCTGACATTTTACAGCAACCTACATTGGCACGCACAACGTTTTAGCCACAAATCCGTTGTTTTCTCAACAGAAACAAAAGGAATTTCAGTTAAAATTCGTACCTGATGAATATTCAAAAGTGTTTATCTCTTTTTGATGACTTTCAGTGCTCTTAATATCGAAATAAAAAGTCTTTTGTTTTGTCACCGCACGCTGCGTTTGAAAATGCCGGCTGTCAAAGTCTGAATTAAAAACACCTCAAATATTCTAAATTTTTCTCACCTTTTTCATCCTTTGTTTATATTTTAATTAGTAATTTTTGTACTTCGTGTTTTTCCAAACATATTTGAGGTATTTAAAAACTTCAAAAGAGGTACAAACATTGCATTTTTGGGTTACAGAGTTTTTGGACTTGAACAACAGGTTCTGAAGTTCAAGTTCTCCATTGTAAACTAGATGTCCTGAGTGTGCCTGAGCTATGCCCAAGCAAATTTTTATAGCGTTTGATTATTTTGTAATTTATACCCTACAAGATGAAAACTAATTTGAATATAAATGTGTACCAATCCAGGAATCAAAAAATATTTGGCTATTTATTACTAAAATCACTAAACTGGCCACATCCCGCTAAGAATTTCAAACGGGGAAAGACGTTTGATAAACGGATAAAGACGTTTGATAATTCCAAATTCAATTTTCGTTGAGTCATGTGATCAAATTGTTTCATCATTTTGGTCACATGACTTCATAATTTTACAAATTCTATTTTAAGATACCTCAATTACCCGCCACTCACCCACTGTACCATCTATTCTGTGACTGTACGTTTCGTTGCAAGCATTTACATTTGCAATTAACATTGCAAGCATTTACATTTGAGTCTCCAGGGTCAGGAACGGCAGTGCCAGTGGAGTCACATCAATCTTTGCCAAGACAATCTTTCGAGACTTGAAAAGGCATCCAGAGGAGAAGAAAGAGATCAAAGAATTACAATCAGAGTTAAAATTCTTCAATACTACACTAAAAAAACAAAATGATGAACTATCAAATATACAAGCAACTGTTAAGAGCTCGAAAAGAACATTTTCTCAGTTGATACACTCTCTGATTTGATTAACAGCAACAAACAAAAATATATCTCTAAAAGTTTGAATGGTCGCGAAATAATAAACTGGATGCAGTTGAATACCGACTCAAAAAAGATCGAAAAAATGTGCGACGGAAAAGTACCAGGTTCAAAGAAGAATTCACAAGAAATAATTGTTCAGCATGATACCCAAGAGCAGCAAATTGCCGTTAATTCAAAAACAAACAAGACTAATCAACAAGTGAAACAGCTATGGGAAAAAAAGGGGGGTTGTATTTCCTAGTAGTGGGCCGATATATTGTCACGAAGAGAAATTTGCTACCTTGTCGCGTGCTATGAATGCGTCTATACCGATTCCATCAACAACAGAAGAAGAGATGTATCAAACGAACTTGGCGATTCGTGAAAGCGAGAGGGAAGCGATGAAGAAGAATTTAAGTCACGATTCCCAGTATTTTCCAATGCCAGTCAATAAGCCGCCTGTTATGGTACAGCCATCTTCGAGTTTGTATCCTCAGCTTGAGCACCTTGGTTACGGACAAAACAGTGCAGGTACACCAATAGCTTTTCCCATGTTTTTTAATCCGCATGTAAATTCGGCAATCCCTGACGGATTTATGCCTACGGCTACGGAAGCTCAAATGTATCACAATTATATTCCAAACATACCGCCAGCACAAACTTTTAGTCGAGAACTGCAACCTACTGTGTTGAATACCCACAATATAAATGTTGAACACATGTCTTGCCACAACGACTCTACTGCATGTGCCAATGCGTTGACAATACCTGTTCAAGCCGACGAAAACCCACTTGATGTGCTCACAAAAGCAATTACAGATACAGGGATCTGATTGCCACACTTCATCCAGCTGGATATTAATTGTTATTGTTGTTGTTTTTTTATCAGTACATATTGACTGTTTGGTTACCTGAGTAAGTTTAGACTGTTGAGTTTCTATTTTAATATAGTATAATAGCTTCAGTTAATGTGTTTTCAATAGCCACGATGCGCATTATATTTGTTTACTTGTAATAAATATTAAATATAGGGTGTGTGCTACATTTGTGCAGCTATAAATAACTCAACGTCAGAATATTACTATATAATGTTATATTATTATACAGAATGAGTCTGTATATAATAGTCATATAGTATAATAGTATAACATATATAGTCAGTTTTTGCAATTACTGTAAAATAAAAACAAAACGAAGTATGTTATAAAGCACAAAAACACCCGTGATATAAGAATATATAATATAAATACAACAGCAAATATAACATTTTGATATTTTACACTATATAATATAATATTTTACATTAATATTTTGTAAGGATTGTTTAGAGACAAGTGGTAACGATACTTGCTATTACTGCTGTTGTCTCGTAGTTACAAATTTACATTAAAAACCGGGGAAAATGAAGTAGTTTACTCGGTTTACACTCTCTGTAGATATTGCACATGATTATAAAATCCTCGAAGGTCACTAACAGTTATTTCTTGAAGAGCCCTGTACACACCAACATGGATATTGAATTGAAGAATGTTACAAAATTTGTAGCGATGCAAAACTGTTTTGAATTTATTAAATAATAACTCAACAGGATTCAATTCTGGGGAATAGACAGGGAGATAAATCATTGTTACCCCAAAACTATCCAGCCATTCTGCCAAAACTCTGCCACCTTCGAACCTGTGAATAGCCGCTTTGTCCATAACAATATAGTCGCCATACTCCAGAACTGGATTTCCGTTAGGCTGGGTTGTCTGACTAGCTTTGTAAAAAAAGTTTAGAAATTCTACGGTGTTGGAAGCACCGTTGATAGTATTTGCGTACATCACACCTGATGTTCCACAAAGTACATTTACAGTCACATTTTGTGTTTGGGCATTTTGCATTACTTCAATACAATGTGTTCCTTTGACAGAGTGGCCATAATGCCGGTTTGCGCAGTCCACTTTGACTCCTGTCTCATCAAAAAATTTGATTCTGTGCGGGTCTAAAATGTTCATGAAATTAATGTACATCTGACAATATTCGATGTTTTCGGGTGTAAACTTTTCTGCCGAAGGTCGAATCATCCTTTTCCACGTCATTATACCGGTAGATAATCGAGTGCGAACGGCTCTTCCTATAGCTGAAATAGAGGGGTTACATGCGGTGAAATGTTCTACGTTTTCTTTTATTTCTTTGTATGGCATGGACGGCCTATTTTCCTTCAAAATTCTAACAAATTCTAGCTCGGGTTGCTCAAGCAGCGATTTTAAACCACGCACTGAACGATAATACTCTAATCTTCCCATTTCGCAAAAGTTATTCCAAACTCGCTTGGGAATGCCAGCTGTAACTTTAAATCTACGTTCAATCGCTCGAAAGCTCCCTGTATAATATCCCGTCGTAACCACGCTTGGCATAAAATGTTTCAAATTCGGCCACAATAAATGTTCGAATTTTTGCGGATAGCGCGCGAATTTTTTTGGAGTCTGGAGACGAAATTAATTTTCGAAATGTGCGCTATTTTAAGATAGCTGCGGTGACATGAAGGGTATCCTTAGACAAATATGTACTTGGGGGATGAATAGCGTGTTATTAGGGGATCAGAATGGTACCAAAGTTGCCATGACTACCTTTATTGTTTTGCCACTTTCGAGCATTCTTTGAGAGCAATTTCGCAAACAATGGCGCATCGAAGCCAAAATGTTAAAATTGATGAATTTCGGCTTTGAATAACTTTTGTTTTTAAGGCCATCCTTTTATAATATTTGGTAGGACTAAATTTATGGCCTTTATCTAAATTTCTACCGAAGCACTTTATTCGATTTCGTCTTTGATTGCAGTAAAAATGCATTTGAATAAGGCTACCAAATACAGCGTTTCGATGTCAACGCTAATAATATAACGTTTAGCGTCTGAGGTTGCGGTCTTTCGAAAGATGGAATTATCGGCCAAAAAACAGAAATTGAGGAGATTAGACGAAAAGGTATGTTTGGCATTTGTTTATTGTATTATTTGTACGAAACAAGGGATAATATATTGATATATTTTAAAAGCAGGCGTGTGTTGTTGACTTGTATATTGTATACATTCTTGAGCACTCAAGAGCTATAATAATACCTATAGCGGCCTATAGCTACAAATCCTTTAACCCTATATTTTCGAATTCGGAGGGTTTAAAACAAGCGAAATATGTTTAAAATTACGAACAATAATGTGTTGTATATTATATTTCCACATTGACAGTTATGACACAGATATAAGCAGATTGACTAGACAATATGCCATGTTCCATAGGTAAATTCTAAGTTTTGAGGGATTTGTAAGTAATCTTTGAGGGAACTGGCTCAGTGTTACATTTCAGCACATAGCATGCAATTCTGACAATGTAAACTCTGTAATTACTTTATAAATGTGAAGTTTTCTTAACTTTGAAGTTAGAAAAATCTTTTAAATATTGAAACAAACCTATAATTGCTTGCAAATTCAGGTAAACCCCAGGCACAGCTGGCAGCATGGCCTAGGTGTTGTATTTGTGCACAGACTTGATTTATAGTTTCAGCAATCTATGAACTCATTGAGTCGCATTGCGCCCTGATGGGCCCTACTTTATTATTTTACTTTGTCTAACGCCAGACGATTTTACTTGTCAAGGGGAGAGTGCTGGCGCAGCTTAATTGGTTAACTAGCCTATATGTCTATGTGTCTAGTTAGTGCATTGAGTCACATTGCACCCTATGTTATTATTTTACTCTGTCACTCTCTATCTAACAGCAGACAAGTTAACTTGTCAACGGAGAGCGCTGGCACTTAATAGTTAACTAACTTATATGCCTATGTGTCTAGTTAACCTATTGAGTCGCATTGCGCCCTGATGCGCCCTACTTTATTATTTTACTCTGTCTAACGGCAGATGATTTTACTTGTCAAGTGGAGAGCACTGTTGCTTAAATGGCTTAATGATTAACTACCTGATATGTCTTTGTGTCTAGTTAGTGCATTGAGTCACATTGCACCCTGATGCACCCTATGTTATTATTTTACTCTGTCAGTCTCTATCTAATGGCAGAGTTAACAACTCTGTTAAGTTGTCAACAGAGAGGGCTGGCGCTTAATGGTTGACAAGCTTATATGTCTATGCATCTAGTTAACCCATTGAGTCACACTGCGCCCTGATGTGCCCTACTTTATTATTTTACTCCATCTAACGGCAGACGATTTTACTTGTCAAGTGGAGAGGGTTGGCGCTTAATGATTTAAGTTCTGAAAGTAGCAAGGAGAACCACCCATGTGAGGCTTATGTTTTTATATACCAAGGATACAGCCACATTACATCCATGGATTGTCGGTCCACCTTTTGTGTTAACTCAGTAAGCCGCAGTGTTTCCCAGTGTCACCATCAGTCATTTGCTTGTTTTGTGTATGCAATACTGAGTAGATATGTGATGTGCCCCAAAGACAGTCGTGTTTACAGGCTATACCTGTCGTAATTGGGCTACTTTGTTATTTCGGTCTTATCTCAGTCAGATATTTAAATTTACCCTTAAAGAGAGTTACCGTACTGTAAAAATATTGGGTTTATCAGTTACAGTGATGCAAGATTTTTAATCTCTAAACCTTTACCATTTTCTTCTAGGTCTTGCAAGGCAAAGTTTATTTACTAATGGCAGAATATTGTGAAATAATGTATCACTGAGTTTGGATTATTCGTGCCTACTATACTGAACTATATGTGTATGAAGTTTGACTTTGACTGTAATATTAACCCTGTCAGTAATTGCCAAGTGCAAGTGAGGGTTGATCTAATTAAAAATGTATTATTATTTGATTGCAAATAGTGTTCTCAATTAAATTGTGTGGTCTAATAAATATTTTTACCAGGACTATTGGCAAATATTGTTCCCAGTATTGTTCTTTATGTTCAGTAGTGTACTAAACATTTGACTATGGAATAACAAATTCATAAACTTTTTTATCCAGTGTGTATTATTTTAGTCTTTTTGAATTGATCACATGTGAACATTTCCTGCACATGCAAACAACACATTCATATGGGTTTTCTTCTCTGTGTGTTATTTTATGTGTTAACCCATTGAACCGCAATGCGCCCCAGTGCGCCACATATATTTTTTTACTTGTCTAACGCCAGACAATTTTACTCATCAATGGGGAAGCTCTGCCACTTAATGGGTTAAGCAACCTGGTTGCGGAAGTATGAACATCAATGGATACAAAGACATGGTGTATATCATAGAATTTATTAATATACAAATCAAAGTACTTTGCCAATGCAGGAAGTTCAAATAATATACACATACCAGTAAAATGCCTGTCACATACTGATACACAGGCAGTCATAATGGGTTACATACAGTCACTAAAAACACTTTTGACTGCATATACCAAAAGAGAAATTTATCACCTTACTCCTTAGTATGTCAGCCATATTACTGGTAGTGTGTGTGAGATACTGTATGCTAAATTATGACCAGAAAGTTAGAACTATGACAGGCTAGTGAATATAGAATACTTCAAGTTATCTTTATTAACATGTACAGTACATAATTCAAAAATATTTATAACTGTTTCAACTGTTAGCACAGACATGATACTGTAATTCCTTTCAATGTGTGAAAGCTTTCAAAAATTCAATATAGTTGCTTACAAATTATCCATCCTTATATATTGATTAAGCCAACACTAGTAGACTGCGAAATAGTTTGTAAATTAAGAGATTAGACAAGCCTCCTGACACTGAGCGGTAGGTTTATGTAAACTTTCGTTTTAGCTGTTATCGTCCCGACTAGGCCAAGGATTTTTATTTTACGTCGCCTGAGCAAAATCCATTCGATATCACTTAATTAAATCTTATACAAGAAGTATTTTAAAATGTCAACAGAAAGATATTGACCAGTTTGCCTTTGCCAATCTGTTAATTCAAACGTGATTTTCACATTGAAGGTTTGTTTCGCACATTGACCAGTCCCCATTGATTGTTTCTGCAATAATCCACAACAGTTTTCTAGTTCACAAGATGAAAAATTCGCGCCCTAACAGATTTTGCAATTCACTCCTAATCGCCGCCATCTTGAATTTTTTCTATGCTCATGGGCAAGACCGCTGAAGTTCATCATCGGCAGTTTGGCCGATTTCGCAACATTTTATGCCAAGCGTGAACATCTCCACCTTCGAATAAAATTGTGTCTACTATAAGAGACCGTAAGTCTTTGTGTAAGGCTTTTCTTTGGCTGTATGTCCGGCCATAAACATTCATCGTTTTTCATGGCGCTTGGCGCGTAAATTCAAAAAATTTCAAACTGAATTTGTAAAATTGTGAAGTCATGTGACCAAAATGATGAAACAATTTGATCACATGACTGAACGAAAATTGAATTTGGACTTTGGATCAAACGAATTTGAATTTGGATCAAACGTCTTTCCCTGTTTATCAAACGTCTTTCCCCGTTTGAAATTCTTAGCGGGATGTGGCCAGTTTAGTGATTTTAGTAATATATTGGGTTATGGAATTATTGCCCTTCAGATGTTGGGTGTCATGAAGAAACAAAATGCCAGGGACTTAAATTTGCACAAACCAAGAATTCTCACCCGAAAATCTAATGATATATTTAAGTGTGGGAGCTCATTTAAAATAAACTTGATTAATCATTTATTAAGGTTTTTTATAACATTCATCTTGAGATATAGGTATTTTTGTAAAAGCAGTTGACAGAAGTTGACAGTAACTAAAATTCGCCATTTTCCTCACAACTTGGGGAGTGCCAATGTTGCAACAGTCTGCAACTTAATGACTAAAAGTTTGTTTGCCCCAATTAGTTTTTACTCTCTGAAGGTGATAATCGTTTTTTCTTTTTGTGTTGTACTGATGAACGTCACTATTTAGTACTAAGTCAAATTAATAATCAATTTGATCATTCTTTATCTTGTGCACTAACAGACAATGATGGTGAAATCTTCTTTCACCGACCAGCTTGAATTCCAAAGTATTTAGGGCCTCAGTAGATGAAGCATACATTGGCAAATCAAGTATAGTCTTGGCTATTTGTAGCTTGTTCATTAACGTGATGTTATCTTTATCACCCCAGACAATATCCGCATAGTCCAAAATAGTTAATATAAGAGCGTTGTATAGGGTGATCCTATCATGGCGTGGTAATAGATGCTTCACATGTCGCAAAAGGCGAATACACTGGTTTGCCCTTGACACTAGAGATTCAATATGATCACTCCAAGTCATATTTTGGTTGATTGTAATTCCAACATATTTGAATTAGACCATGGGCCGACCACAAGAAATGTGAATTTTTCATGCGCCCATCGAGGAACCAAATAATTTTTTAAATAACGCGTTGCCTGCATACTAAACATGAAAATTAGCCGGTATGTCAATCTCTGGACTTGCACATTGAGCAGAAATTCGGCTTTATTTGTTCGAATAATTTTGTCGGCCTTGAAGTGAAATCAACACCATGTTTTTAAGTAGCGGCCAATCAGGAAGCAAGGAATTTAACACCTGGCCAATCACGGGTTGTTATCGAAAGCTTCTTTGTCTCTTGTAAACAATGGCGGCTGATGCAAATCAGTCGTCGAAGAGAAGAGATTTTTGTGCAATGCATGTCATTAACAGTGCGAAGCAAAAGCTTACTTCATTTACATATACGTCATGGTGTAAGTTTGTATCATTCGCGGTGAAATGGAGAAAATTACAATGTAAAGAGGGTGAAATAGCGATCGAAGCGGCGGCGAATCTGGGCTTGAGATTCGATGACTTGCCATCAGGTGTTGACTTTGTCGAAACCAACAGTTCGTCAGACGGTTTTTTACCCATACCAGCCTATTGCAAGTTCCATCGAGATTGCTACAACCGATTTTGCAATACTCTGATGCTTGGCAGAGAAGAAAAGAGGCAATATATTCGAGACAAACAAGCTGGCGAAACAGGTTAGTATAGCAGTCCATTTTGAAACCTTATACACTTAATATTTATAAGCTAATTTTTACCTCGGACTGTAGTAAAACTACTGTATGAGCAAATGTGAGTTTTCTTTGCTATAATATAATCAAGTGATGTGCTGTATAGAAGGGCAAGAAGGGTTTTAGAGTATTTATTACAGAAGTAACATCTCGAATGATTGGTGCCAGATTTATAGGTAGAATCTTCAATAAAATGTCTGTGTGAATGTGATAGACTACCTGTAAAATATGGAGAAAACTTAGACGTTTTGAGCGAAGGTTCTTCGTCGAGAAGTTAGTATATTTTCCAGTAGTCTATCACATTCACACAGAAGTTTTATTTACAGAAGTTGTCAGTTAGCAAGGCTTCAAGGTCTTGCTTGGAGTGTCATTTAAAATTTATTTTATTTTTTGAGATGAGAGACAAAAAATATCTCCCTTTCAGACTACTTGAAATATGTAATTCTCAAATTGACCAGTTAATGTGCTTGACTTTTCCCTTGACAAAGAAAATTGGAAATTGTATGGCTTGTTATGCACTAGCCAATAGAATTGAAACTGCCACCCCTGGTTCTGGGAAATAGTGGGGGTTTGCAAGCAAATGGCATCAAAAATACTTTAAGCAAATGGCGTCGAAACACCCAGGCCTTGGGAGACACTTTTGGGACTATCTACAGTCCTCGGTGAATGCTTGTGAGTCAAACCATTGTATTTTTACCTCAAATTTTGGTGACTGCTAGCTCCACGAGGAGTAAAATTGTCAGGCGTTAGACAAAGTAAATACTAAAGTAGGGCGCATTGCGTGTTAAAGGGTTTTATTAAGCCAGTTCATTAGGCATAGTAAAAATGTCTGGTGTTAGGTAGGCTAAATTGGAAAAGTAGGGATGTTTGCATGATTAAAGACTATGCATTATTTCTTCTATTATCTACCTCAACGATGTCAGGTCTTCAGCTTTTAGACTCGATGTCCTGCCAAGCACAAATAGATATCCAGCTGAAGTTTGGTTGACAATATTTAACAGTTAGGGAGAATTACAGACCAGGAAATAGTTCTAGCCTTTTTTGGATCCTAGGCCAGGGGGGGAATATTTATTTGAAAACACTGTTATCAAATTTAGGCTGGGGGGGGCATTTTGTTTGAAAACACTGTCATAAAATTTAGTTGGTTTAACAGCACTTAAATTTTGACTCTTACAGCTGTTAGGCATTAACTGTGCTTCACAGCCTTCACTGTTAACGAAATCTATTCGATTAATCAATAAATTGGTTAGATAATATTAATTAATTCTATATTACTAATGTTAGCAACTAAGGTCTTAGCATATCAAATTAAATTGTAATAAATGCTTATATATATAGTGTAATAGCTTATTACAATTGTAGTTATAAGTTATAAGAGTTTATTACTACCTAATTTGACATAGTTTTTTACTACCTAATTTGACATTTGCAAGTTGTGTGATAAAGAAATTTAAATTTCAAGGAATATTTTTATGTATGCTCAAGTGAAAACAACTTGCCATGCACAACGATGTGTCAATGCCAAGGTTGCACAAACAACCAAGAACAAGATCTACCTGAAGACGAAATCGACGACAGTGGCTCAGAACAAGAAGACGATGAATTGATGATGGACGACGAGTAAAACTCTGACTTTGAAAACATAATTTGCATACTGTATAATTTCACTCTAGTGGAGCAGAGCCAACTAATTGATTAGGCTAGTTATATCGCTGTATAGGGAGGGACAGTAGTGCCACTTACGTCGATCCTTTGAAGTTTCTGTCCTTGCGCATATCGCATTACGCATGCTGCTCAGCGAGTAAACTGCATGTTCTGTCCAATAAGCACGCTGAACTGGCTGGTCCAAGCCAGCAAACTGCATATTTTTGCATAAAAATACGAGGACACGTTGTACCGCTAAGTGGCACTAGTGTCCCTCGCTTTACTATGATTATATATTTTACAAAGAATAATAATTAAATAGATTGTGCGGGGGGAGGAGAGGGGGTTACTGATTACTTTCATCCTAGATCTGGGAATGAACCTGATCATTAGTCTTCGTAAGATTTTTATATAAGGTCATATGGCCGAGCATTATGATATGCCATGTAATATAATTTCGCTTTTCGCGACTAGGATCTTTTTTAAAGATGCTGTAAAGTCCGTAATGTAAACAAACGCTTTGTTTACATTTTGAACTTCTATACTGTATTTGTAAAATACGATATACTAACTGAATATCTAACACTTTTCTGGTTCGCTATGCTTGTAAATGAATATAAACTCGACGTTTCAATAGACCTTTCCCTTTTTGAGTGAAATTTTGATCTAGACAAGTCTGGACAAAAATTTCATTACAGCTTGAAAGAGCATCACTAAATTAGTAATACTCTGAAGTTTCGTTGCGAAATGTTGTAAAATGCGGATAATATAGCCTTGCGATGTTTGCCGTTTTTCAGTCATTTTGAATTACAAACGGGAAATTGATAATCAGATGTATCAATTTCCAGCGTTTGTAATACCAAATGATTGAAAAACGGCAAACTTCGCAAGGCTATATTATCCGCATTTTACAACATTTCGCAACGAAACTTCGGAATATTACTAATTTTGTGATGCTCTTTCAAGCTGTGATTTTTGTCCAGGCTTGTCTAGATCAGAATTTCACTCATGAAGGGAAAGGTCTATTCCAAAAAGTTAGAAAGATGCAAAATTTGGACAATGTTTATATCTGCCCCCCCCCCCTGTTATGAGCAGAACTGATGCGCAGAACGGACTTTACAACATCTTTAAGTGTATGGACGTCTATAAATGGTGAAAGAAAGCATTTATGTCTCACGCTTACGTAGTAATATTATATTAACCGTGATTATTAGTGAGATTTATGGTAGAATTTTTAGTGGTTCTAACATGAAGTAGCCACATTGTAAACAAAAATTATTGCAAGCTCAGCAATTTTTCAAATTCCAATATGGCCGCCGTTGTTTGTGAACAGGGGTGCACAAAATGTCGATTTTTGTCTTAATGTGCACATCTCCGATTTGACATACATCTGGAAATTAATCATCTATACTTCAGGTACGTGTCTTAAAAAAAACAGGTGGTTCCTCGATATGCGCATACCCATTTACTTTTTCGATGACTTTTTGGCGGTCGGCCCATGGTCTAAATGTATCTACCCATTCCAACATTGTCCCATTAATACCGATGGAGACATCAGAGCAGGATTTAAGTTGTTATGGCTACCAATTAGCATGAATTTGGATTTCTTCTCATTCAAAATTAAGAGATTGTCCTCAATATCCTTGACAGACTTGAAAGAAAAATAGATGGTATCATTCGCATACATAGAGATATCACATGATGTGATACAATTGGGTAAATTGTTCACATGGATAATAAACAAAAGCGGCCCAAGAACACTTCCTTGTGGGACCCCTACATTCACAGGCTTAACAGAGGACTGCTTATTATCAACAACGGTAGCCTCCGTAATGCAGACCGTGTTTCGCTCCCCCAAGACAAAACACAGTCTGCGAACCCGAGAGAGAATTCTATTTCAGTGACGTAATGCATTCGTATATAAGCGACCAATGAAATTCCTCGTTTTAAAACAACCCCACACGGTGTCCTTATTTGCGTGGATATCTTGTGGGCTTAAAACCCGATATAAACAAGAAAATCGTGTTAAAACAGTCATCAGAAACAGAAAATCATGTTAAAACAGTCGCTTATCACTTTAAATAAATACAAAATGAATTGTATTCGAGTTCGTAAAGTGTTTAATTCAATGGGATGAACGACTGAATTGCAATGTTGATATTTATATTAAATGATGGATGATTACTCAATGCAATTGAAGTGTAGTCGAAAAATTCAAGACTCAAGTTTCACACTCGAGTTTCGTGGT
Source organism: Paramuricea clavata (assembly GCA_902702795.2). NCBI lineage: Eukaryota > Metazoa > Cnidaria > Anthozoa > Malacalcyonacea > Plexauridae > Paramuricea > Paramuricea clavata. The sequence continues at coordinate 44,432 of CACRXK020000096.1, forward strand.
AAATATTGTATGGAATTGAACAATTCAAAACCCAATCTCGTTCCCAGAGTATGCCTGTTCGCGGGTTAGGTTGTGGCATGACTCTGGGGAAATCGAATTTTTTTTATCCAAAATGAGATAAATGGCGCATGCGCTTATGTTTAGTCCACTTACTAAATTCGCGCGGGCACACGCTCACAATCGATATTGTTTTGTTGAACAGATTGTCATCAGAATATAGTATACAAAATGGTTTTTTAACTCTTTCCCGACAGGTCCCTATTAAGTAAATCACTCATGATTTACGACTTTGCAGGGTCATATCGTCAGTTGGGTGCATGCTATGTAGATGAAAATACCACCATTCGATTCAGTGAAACAATATCTCCTATACCTGTCGATAGTTTTAGTCAAATATAATTTTAGTGAAATTTTATAACAATTTATGACCTTTCGACAGGTCAAGCGGTGTCATATTTCATTATATTAATCAATTGTCTCGAACAATGTAAACTATCAATACCTTTTGCCGAACATAACTTCGGCCCCTTTTGAGATATCGTTTTCGCTATAGTCTTATTCGAAACAGAATCAAAAACACTATTGAAAGTGTTATTTTCAAGCTTGTAGCCTTAGTTTTTCGTCTTTTATTTTGGTATTTCAATCTGTTGCGAAACTAATGAAATCAGCGGGATATTTTTAACCGGAAATACATTTTAGATCTGCCAAAACATCGCGTGTTTACATCCTAGCGTTCGGAAAACATCGGAAATCGATTCTAAAGGTCAAATTACATCTGAAGCGTTGCTTTTCACGTGCACTGGGCTACGGGAGACCCCTTATTGGCCAATTTTACGTGCAGCACGCGCGTGCGAGTAAAAACCCGATGAAACCCGATATTTTGAAAAAAACAAAATAAACATTTCTACTCGCCGTATTCAAACGAAACTTTCTACATAAAAGCGCTTGAATACAAGGAATATTTCACTAACATTAACTTGCGGCGAATACTGAAGAGTTTAGAAAATATTCAACATTTTCTCCATATGAAACTACAGAATGTTTGGCCAAGCGGTGAGTAAATATATGATTGTTTCGGTTTGTGTATTTGTTTTGACGGCATTAGACCCCCCGATGAAAAGCTTATTTTGTTAAGATTCCAATGGTGTTCTTTGTTTTTAAGGGGGGTGAATACGCACTGAAATATTTACGTTATAAAACAGTTGAATCAAAATATTGCTTGCCGTGAAAAATGTCACATGTCGAGAAAGAGTTAAAGGTGCTTTAAATCGTACTACTATTAAATTATATTCAATGGCAAATATTGGAAGAGCTATGAAAGCTGTTCTAGTGAAAAGAGGGCTTGAATATTCGTTAAAAGACGAGACATTCAAATGTATCTCGGCCATTGTAAAATGGTGAAGATGTTTTGGTTGTTTTGCCAACAGGTTATGGGCTTATTATGGCAAATATTAAAATATTTCAGCTGCTACCTGACGTGTGCGACATATTACTTGGCGTAACTAATTCTATCGTGATACTGATAGTCATATCTCCACATGAATGACCAAGGCATTTCTGCATGCATGATAGGATGTCAAAGTATGATTATGATACAAGGGTGACAAGGCAATTCTGTGCTACACTATACTATATTTGGTGATGGCAGCGATATCAAATTACCATTGGATCCACATGAGAACCCAATGTATAAGCTGTTCTATATCCACCCAGAAATGTGTGTCTATGACAGGAAAATACAAGCTTCTTTCAACTGTATACTGTAAACCTCTGAATATAATGCTCACCTCATTCCAAATATAAGCCCCCTTGAATATAAGTCCCCTGAATATAAGCCCAGTATCCCAGTATGTTATTTAACATTAACATTGTCTTTTAATATAGCAGAGAACGATATTTAAAACACTGTCATTGTCTTTATTGCTTACTATGTTAATCAAAGTGTGTTATTAATACATGTTTATTTTCCTGTTTATGACTGACTTGTTTATTACTAACACAATTGATTGTCCATGTATAAGGCCCCCGTGCATATAAGCCACCCCCCCCTAAGCCCACCAAAAATCGCTTACAAAAGAATATAAGCCCAGGGCTTATAGTTAGAGGTTTACGGTATTATTTATCACATATTTTAGCAATAAACACATTTTTTATATTATATTACATTAACATATATACATGGAGCACATATAAAGTCTTTAAAATTTAAATGACAGTACATTGTGTTTGTAATTATAATTACTATAATTACTTGTGTTGAAAGTAAATGAAGTGAACAAATCCATATATATTTGTTGAAAATTTGTTGCAGTGGGTATCCATTTGTTTTTCATGCTTCACACTGTGTATCTTTGAACATTTAATCAGCAACTAATTATAGGCAAGGATATATTTACTAGCTCATTACTCCATACTACCAGGTACATAACATGCAAATTATACATCAACCTTGCAATCCATGCTTTAACCCCTGCAGTTGCCCCCTCTCCTGCAGATGTTTGGGAAGGGAGAGGAAGGAATGCAGGTACTGTAATTTCTATATTTAGCCCCCTTCTCTTCAAGCCCCTCTCCAATAACCTCCCCCCCTCATTTGGATACAAAAATAAATACCCCCCCCCCTCATTTGGATACAAAAATAAATAAGCCCCCTTCCTCTTTTAACCATGCAGTCCCCATTCAATTAATTCTTAAAATCATGAAATATATTGCATTTCTGTAGTATTTTAATAAAAACAGTACAACTGTAACTCTGAATATGGACATTTTTTAATTAATGGTAACCAGACTTATTGCATATATTTAGAACAAGTGCCCCCTCAATGATGCTTAGGAAACAATAATACCCAGGAGGCTTGATACAGAAATTAAAGTTGTTATTTATATATAATTGGATTAATTGCCAATATATTCACATAGTATAATAGTTTGGAAATGGAATCAATACTTGTATATTTTTAGCAAATGAGCATTGTTATTGATCAACAATAACTCTTATTGCTACAAACAACATTGTTTCACATAGCAACAGACAAGGAAACATCTGTATTTAAATTCACTACTTATTTTTTATCCAGACACAAATTGATGAAAAAATTGTTTCAGGTTTGGCTTAGTTATAGCCTTACATTGAGCTATTCCATTTAATATCCCCCCTGTCGAGGATCCCTGGAATTCTTCAGGGGTAAAGGGTTTTGAGCTTGAAATTCTTCAGCGGTAAAGTGTTTTGAGCTTGGAATTCTTCACGGGTAAAAGGTTTTGAGTTTGGAATTCTTCAAGGGTATAACCATGAAAAACATGTATCCTCGACAGGGGGTGTACCGATATTAAATGGAATAGCCGATCATGCTGTCAAGTGGCAGTCATTTACAAAGCAAGTCTATAACCAAATGTTTTACAACCTGAGGAACTTCTTAAATCAATTATTCTATAATTTATACAGATGCTACAAAAACACGTGGCATCTTAAATTTATATAGATAACTCCATTTACAAAAGCACAAAGACCACAGACTACAACATGTTGAGTGTTGACCATAATGTACTGTATTGTTTAAAGCTTCAAGTTTTTAACACAAGCAAAAGCTGTCACTCCAAAGTCCTGGCAACAATACGTCAATTTAACAAAACAACGACAACGTGTGCGATGATTTCATTTAGCCAATTCTTTCATAGTTATAATGAATATACTCATACCATAGATATCTCATATACACTAGATAGCGCATCCCACCCTGTAGGCAGGCGAAAATTGAAGCCTGATCGCAGTCGCAGTTTACGTGCGGCGGCCATATTGGTCGTTCCCACCGAGCGTGATAATTTGTATATTTTGTATTGCGGAAATGGACAAAGTTGACAATAAATCCTCTTTTATGCAGTCAATTTTGGTTTTTCAAGTGTGCAACTTGTTGTAAATGATGCCAGATCGTTGGAGCTTCATATTGTGAATAACGGGTAGGCAGAATTTTTTTTTTTTTTTCGAAAATATCAATATTTGTCGACCCGTATGAAGGGCGCCCATAGGACAAACCCTATGGACAAACCATCATTGTTGATGTATATATAAATATAGTTCCACCAATTCCAAATAAAACATTTTGAGCCATCGCCATTGCTTCATGGCAAAATTGTGAATGTATTTGCATATTCTTTTGTAAAAGACAGCGACACTGAAAAACATATTTTAGTCACAGTTTATCAATGGCAAAAATAGACTTAAAATCTTAAATATAGTCGATATATAAAAAACATTGACACCAAAAAGGGTTCTTACTCCTTACTATTTGTATATTTATTACATACATACAACATATCATATATTATTTTATAGTTCCATGGAATCACATCAAGATAAAATGTATTAGAAGCTAGAGAAGAATAATTGCAACTTTTTTATATATTCGCAGGCAAAATAACATAATTGCTATTGCTTTATGTAAATGTAGTTGATAATCAAACTTTCTAAAACTTTCAATTGTATGAATGCTTCAAACTATCTTTAATATTTGATGTTAAGACATATTTCTTTCTGTTGAGTCCTAGACCTTTTGTTTTTATAATTCAAGCAATCAAACTGCCAAATTACTGTAATTATTAACAGCATATAGGTAATTGATAATCAGTTGAATTTTAGAACTGCTTTGGGAAACCCTATTTTGTAATGAGACACATTACTTCTTGCATTATTGTATATTGTAAGGTCAATGGGATAAACTGCTTGATGCACAGTAGATTTTATAATCTTAAATATACTTGCACTCACTATTGTATAAATAATTCTATTGTTATAATAAAGTATTACTTTTGACTTTGTGTAATAGTGTTTTCTAATTCTTTGACTCATCAGATGCACAATAATTAAACTTTTCTAAAAAAATAAAATAAATTTGCCAGTACTCTCAGGAAATGAAAAGATGATAAACTCTCAATTTTTGCCTTTTGAGTTTAGTGGTTACTGTAAATATCATTAAAAAAATGTCCAATTTTTAAAAAAATTTGGAGACCTGAAGAAGTTTTGGTGCCAATTGAAATTAAAAATTTGAATTAAACTCAGAAAATTTCATAGCAATGGGTAGTCATTCCTGATGCAAAAAGTATAAGAAGTAATAGTGAAGGGTCAATTGACAGAAGAAAAAATCAAAAGAAAACTTCCCAGGACATTTCATCAGTAAGCAATTTATTTTTAGTTTTTTACAGTATACTATTATATTGATTGAAATTAGACTTGCATTAACATGATAAACATCCCTAAGGATGAATTACTATGAAAACAGTTGATACAAAATGTTCATCAAGAAAAGTGGTCACCCAAAAAGCAGATGTTTATATGTTCTGACCACTTTTGTTCTGGTTGCATTGTCCATACTGTTCTGTTCTCAAAAAGCAAACACTTGTATGTTCTGACCACTCCTGTTCTGGCTTCATTGTTCATTGTCCATATGTTCTGGCTTCATTGTGCATACGCAGTCTTTTTACTGAGCTAGATCACCATATTTTTGACTCACCAGTTGGTGAAAATCATGTTATATTTCAGTTGACCAAGAGCATCCTCAAGAGTTACTGTGAGGTTAAATTTTACCATCTTGGAAAAAAGACCACTGAGAATTCATCTGGACAAAAAATTAGAAAGAAATTAAATAAACTTGTACCTTTTAAGCACCAGTGTGAGTGATTACACAGAATGTATCAGAGAAAGCTAAATATTACTAAAATTTACTATGAAACTGCCCAAGCTGAAAGTGCAGACTCTTCTCAAACATAATTTTACTAAAGATTTATAGTGAAAACTGCCCAAGCTGAAAGTGCAAACTCTGTCTCAAACATTTCACAAAAGATTTAGAGTGAAAACTATCCAAGCTGAAAGTGCAGACTCAGACAGTCTCAAACATTTCACTAAAGATTTACAGTGAAAACTGCCCAAACTGAAAGTGTACTTTTAGTGTAAGTGTACTGTTTTTTTACAGTATAAACTGCCTACGCCGATAGTTGAAACGTTGCTAACCAACTTCCATTTCCATAAAGTGGTGCCAGAAACCGTAAGTACATGTATTGATTAGACGATACTTCACCAGAGAATCATTCACAAATTCAAAACAAATATATAAAGAATGTCGTAATTCGAAATTTTTAGCTTTAAAATGCGATTTAAAGACAACAACATCGCCAATTAATGTTTTTTTCTTGTACCCTTTTCCAAAAAAGCTGCGATTTCAAGGCGAACGTACCTCAAAAAGGTATTTTTAATCCAGAAATGCAAAAAAAGCCTCGAAAAGTATAGTATTTTCTATAGCATTTCATTGATGAGTGGGAACGACCAATATGGCCGCCGCCTATTTTCATGGGGGAAACCGCTGAGATTTTTGGCTTCAGTTTTGTATTCCGAGATGCGCTATCTAGTGTATATGAGATATCTATGACTCATACTGTAGATCGATAAAAAGTAATTCATAAATACCATACCATTTTGTAAGTATATACCCAACGTCCCAATACTTTTTCATAGGATTAATATTATATCCTTCGATTTATATTGTTTGATTTCGCATTCCAAATTTGATAAACATTGATAATTCTCTCTTCGCGTATTATCATGCGTAATTCTCGCAAAAAAACACGCATTAATTGTGTCGGCAGTATTGATGATCACGGCAGCCAATCAAATAACAATTTCGATTCGATTTCCCCAGAGTCATGCCACTACCTAAGCCGCGAACAGGCATACTCTGGGAACGAGATTGTTCAAGACCCAAGATAAATACTGTTGTCCAGTTATTGGACACTAGAACAAGATAAAGTTTGCTTTTTTTATTAACTGATATCGTTTAACATTGTAATAAAATCCTTTTGATTTTGAACAAATTCATTGTAATCCATTGAACAAATGTATTGTAATCCATCAGGGGCAAGTTTACAAAGCCGGATTAGTGCTAACCTTTGTTAAAATTTAACCTGCTATGCAGGTCTATTTATTTCAAAACATCAGAGAAGAAAACATCTACTGATCCAAACAATATATCTGAAGAAATATTTCCAAATTTATAAACCAACTGTTAGGAAGCTTGAGAAAGCTTTGGATGGAGATTGAGGGATTCAACTACATGAAAAATACAAGCAAAAAGTTGACATTTTATTTCAAGTGAAGGCCATCATTGACTAACTTCCATACAAACTCAAGGGCCTTCAATTGAAATGTCAAAGTTATACATCAATATTTTCTTCAGATAGTTTAATCTCTCTATATTTGAAGCATGTTATCATCACTACCAACATTGGTACAAAATTATGATGATGATTGATTCGAATTTTACTATTTATGTTGTTAACCCAGGGTAAGCAATTTGGCTTTTGAACAACCGGCCCCAGGTTTCAACAACTTTGTTTTACTTTTATAATATTTGTTTTTCCTTCTGGGCTGGTATCTCAACTTGAATCCCATTTAATCTGTACCCACTCCCATATGGACCCAAATTTATGAGGGGATGCTGGACCCTTAGCTTGGTTAACCCTTTAAGTGGCAATGCGCCCTACTTTATTATTTTACTCTGTCTAATGCCAGATGATTTTACTTGTCAGGGGGAGAGTGCTACCACTCAATAAGTTAATCAGACAATTTTACTCATCAGGGGGGGGGGACAGTGCTGCCATTCAATGGGTTAAGACACAAATTAACTGATTTCCAATGTTTTATTTGAATTGGCAAAATTTCTCACTAATCCTGCTCACAATGTATGTTCTTTTTACAAGAATTTGCCCTTTACCAGTAACAATGTATTATTTTGACATTTGGGCTGACCAAGCAGAGTCACCCGATTAGCGCGTTTGACGCCGGCTGACAGCCGGAAATTTTGTCTCCGATTGCTCGGCTGCTAGCCGGGCTGTACTATAGTATACTATTCGTTCAAAAAATGTGCGCATTTCGGAGACTGGTTCTAGAATGTTTCATAAACAAAAAACCACCAAAATTACATTAAATTTTCCGAAAATCATCGAAATGCATCTAAATTCATCTTCCCAATGCATATAGCTACAATCCTAGCAAAAATTATGTGGACACCTAACTTTTCTAACGTCAATATTAACATTGAGACGTTCTTTCATGAAATTTGTCGCCCCCTACCCCCTATTCAATGTTGTTTCGCGCATTTAAATTTGAAAAGTTTCATTTACCAACATTGAATTGGGGGAAGGAGGGGGAGAAATTTTCTGGGGATTAATTCTGTAGAAATACATCTATTTTTGTTTGACGCACGCGGTGTCCACAATAATTTTTGCCAGGATTGTCTGAAATTATCACATATTTCAAACCGTCCGATTTCATGAATTTAAGGCTCGATCCAATGAGAAAATAGGCTTGTTTGTTTAGCAAAACGGGCAAACAATCAGTAAATCAGGTTATATTTAGTTTTTTTTACCCTCCGATCTATGTCAAGTGTCACCTATCACATTACATGTCAAGTGGCTTTTTACGTATTATCTGAATTTATACAATCACAACTTAGTCTGCAACTCTACAAAGGAATATTTTCGTATAACAAATTATTGAACATTGTAAAGAACGACGATGTCTTAGTACTTAGTCAAACCTGAGTGCAAAATTTTAAGCCAAAAAATGCGAGGTTTGTTTACCTCATATAACTTACAGGCAAGCAGATCTATCTTTAGTTCCTGAGCGTGAATCATTCGCATTATCGATTTATTGGTAATACATGCATTTCAAAATGCAGATCCTTTGTTAGCCTGCAACATTTTGCCATGAGTTTGCAGCAAGGAGCATCATATTCCTGTGTATTTATACAATATAACTGTATAACTGTTATTTTAGTGTGTACGCATCCGAAGCGCTCACTATTTTCAGATTTTTTATAACAAACGCAGCCCAACAGTGACTGTAGAGCGCCTTTAATCTAACAGTGACGTCACACGGTAGACGGCTGTGTAGCGTAGTGATTAAAATATTTAAGCTATGTATCCTTTACTATACGCTACACAGCCGTGTACCGTGTGACGTCACTGTTAGATTAGAGAACGCTCTACAGTCGCTGTTGGGCTGCGTTTGTTATAAAAAATCTGAAAATAGTGAGCGTTGCGGATGCGTATACACTAAAATAACCCTATAGTCTGTTATATTTGGTGTGAATTTGGTAATGCAAATTAAATATTTTTGTTGAAAACTCGTGTTACTGCGTCTGCATAATTAGTTCAGCAAAGCATATATCATGGCCAAAAGCTTCTCACCCACAAAATTATAAATATGCTTTAAAAAAAAATAAACCAGTTTGAACAATCTGTCTGTTATCCTAAAGCAATGGCAACATCAAAAATTTGTTGTAAGACGCCTGCTTTGGGTGAAAATTATCGATATTTTTTTCAGACAATCCTGGCAAAAATTATGTGGACACCTAACTTTTCTAACGTCAATATTAACATTGAGACGTTCTTTCATGAAATTTGTCGCCCCCTACCCCCTATTCAATGTTGTTTCGCACATTTAAATTTGAAAAGTTTCATTTACCAACATTGAATTGGGGGAAGGAGGGGGAGAAATTTTCTGGGGATTAATTCTGTAGAAATACATCTATTTTTGTTTGACGCACGCGGTGTCCACAATAATTTTTGCCAGGATTGTAGCTATGCGACAGGTAAATAAACGAAAAAAAAAAAATTTCGGCAAAAAGAAAAATTCAAATTTGTTTGCGCGCATTCCGGGACCGAACTCATGACCCTCAGCATACACGCTGAGTGTTGTCCCCTTGCGCTACCACGTCTTACACGAAAAATATGTTAATTAATTGTATATATACAGTTATTCTTAGCCAGGGCGATTTATGATTGTGTAAATACGTACACCATTGTACACGGCCAAGGTACGTACAGTAGCAGCTAGGCTTGGGCGGTTTACCGGTTTTTTCCGGTTTTATTTTCAAACCGGTTTTTTCAGTTTAGCTTTTACAAAAACCGGAAAACCGTCATTACCAAATTGTTTACTGTCAACGCCCGAAACTCGATCCTAATTCCCAAAACATGATACTAATTAAACACAATTACATGACACTAGATACAAATTATATTCTTTTTCCGTAAAGTCGGTAAGAACTAAAGAGGTACAAGTTTTCAAATGCGTTCTTGACCCTTTTATTTTAAAACCGAAGTCGTTTTAGGTTACCTTTACACAATTTTGCGTTTTGACATGTTCTGTTCGTTTGTGCTTATGTCAAAAAAATACCACAATTCCTCCTCATTCAGTTGAAATACAAATTAAAGGGAAAACCCGGTTTTACCGGTTTAGAATCAGACGGTTTTTCGGTTTTGATTTTAAGCAAAACCGCCCAAGCCTAGTAGCAGCCGAGCCGTATCTACTCTTCCAATACATCACGGCATAGATCACGGCTACCAGCTGGGGTTATTTAATTGTAATACAATACTACAATGCTATACGAGTGTCAGCCGAGCCTGTCGGTAGTATACTATAGTATACTACAATACATCACAGCTACCAGCCGGCAATATGGCTATCAGCCGGGCATGTCTGTAGTATACTATAGAATACTACAGAACATCACGGCTACCAGCCGGGGTTATTTAACTGTAATAAAATACTACAATGCAATACGAGTGTCAGCCGAGCCTGTCGGTAGTATACTACAAAACATCGCGGCTACCAGCCGGCAATACGGCTATCAGCCGGGCGTGTCTGTAATATACTATAGTATACTACAGACACGCCCGCCTGATAGCCGCATTGCCGGCTGGTCCCGGATGTATTGTAGTATACTATAGTATACTACAGACAGGCCCGGCTGATAGCTGTATTGTCGGCTGGTAGCCGTGATTATCGTAGTATACTACAGTATACTACCAATACGGCTATCAGCCGGCTATACGGCTATTAGCCGGGCGTGTCTGTAATATACTATAGTATACTACAGACACGCCCGGCTGATAGCCGTATTGCCGGCTGGTACCCGGATGTATTGTAGTATACTATAGTATACTACAGACAGGCCCGGCTGATAGCCGTATTGTCGGCTGGTAGCCGTGATGTATTGTAGTATACTATAGTATACTACCGACAGGCTCGGCTGACACTCGTATTGCATTGTAGTATTGTATTACAATTAAATAACCCCAGCTGGTAGCCGTGATCTATGCCGTGATGTATTGGAAGAGTAGATACGGCTCGGCTGCTACTGTACGACCTTGGCCGTGTACAATGGTGTACGTATTTACGCCATCATAAATCGCCCCGGCTAAGAATAACTGTATATATACAATTAATTAACATATTTTCCGTGTAAGACGTGGTAGCGCAAGGGGACAACACTCAGCGTGTATGCTGAGGGTCGTGAGTTCGGTCCCGGAATGCGCGCAAACGAATTTGAATTTTTCTTTTTGCCCAAATTTTTTTTTCTCTCGTTTATTTACCTGTCGCATAGCTAGCTATATGCATTGGGAAGATGAATTTAGATGCATTTCGATGATTTTCGGAAAATTTAATGTAATTTTGGTGGTTTTTTGCTTATGAAACATTCTAGAACCAGTCTCCGAAATGCGCGCATTTTTTGAACGAATAGTATACTATAGTACAGCCCGGCTGGCAGCCGAGCAATCAGAGACAAAATTTCCGGCTGTCAGCCGGCGTCAAACGCGCTAATCGGGTGGCAGAGTAGGGCACATTCATAAGGGCTGACCATTCTGGGGAGGGGCAACAATTTTCTTTATTTTCATGTAATATTAATTAAATAACCTGAATTTAAATTGTTATGTCCCAGCCTTTATTCAAATTTCCTTCATTTGCTAAATACTTGGGGGTCATCTACATTCCCAACTGCCCAAGTCTCATAAGTGTATAGGAAAGTCCATCAAATTATCAAATGATCAAACATATCCTTCAAGCAGATAGAGTCCATTAAAAAAATGTAATTTGTCATTATTTGAAGGTTATAATTCACCACAAGTCAATGTTTTACCTATCTTTATGTTACAGTAGCATTGATAATTTGATATGTGCAAAACTTCTTTACAATTGTGTTGACTCGTATTCAAATACTGTGACTTTGGATGCTACTCATATATTAAGACCAATATGGCACACCATATTTGTACTGGGCAGGCCCAGTCCATAAGCCAACTGAGGTTTCTAATTTCTATATAGATAATTCTGGTTGTTAGTTTTGCAATTATTTTTCTGCATAGCATTCTTTTGCACAAATAAATAGATTAATTGACAATGAGCTATTAATATTAAATTGTATTACTTTATCAATACTATTTGTACTGTATAATTTTTTTAAAATTTAATTATTAAAGCTGGGTGTGAACTTCGTGTTGCGTGTGATTTTCTGCACACAATAAATAACAACAATCTAAAAATAGTTATGATATTTATAACACTGACATAAGAAACGGCCATATTTATAACTGTTTATATTTCAAGTAAAAGATGGATACTCCAATAAAAATATCACATCCACATCATGATTGTTTCATTTGTAAGAAAGAAATTATCGATTCAAAAGACAAAACAAAAATCTTTGGAAAATCAAAACTTGATTTACTGCTTTTAATAACCCGTTCAACACAAATAAATCTTGACAATTACAAAGATCACATTGAGTTGGCCATTTGTTGCATTTGTTATAGACTATTACTACATTATAAAAATGCTCTGGAGAAACTAGATACAATTGAAAGTGAAATTAGGAAGAGTTTCAACAGGTCCACTAATGTTTCAGTCAAAAGAATGAGCAAAGGTATGGAATGTGAGAACCCTCCAGCAAAAAAAGTATTGATGTTTCGAGATGACGGTCTTGATACACAAATAGAAATGCTAGGACCGGCTACGACCGCAACATTAAACACGCAGTCCGTTCCTGTAACCTTGCAGCCAGTCAGTGAAGAATGTATGGTATTTCTGATACCACCAGTAGAGCACCAAAGGCAGATGACTTCCACACCAAATTCTTTAAATATTCCGCAATCCACTCTCGATATTTCTCCACATTCAGGAAATGGCGATCTTGCGGGAAAGTCCAAAAATGTGCGTATCATTGTTCAATATCCATCTAGAACATTTAAAAAAGAACTAGTTGGTAATTATGCAGTTCTTGGAAAGGCACTTGTTCATGATGTTCCTGAAAGGCTCGCCAGGGCTTTGTTCAAAGAGGAAAAACTCTGCACTTGCATTTTTAAAGAAATGCAACGTTATTTAAAGTCTGAAATGAAATGTTTATGTTCTCGAAAATATCCTTCCATGCTCAGAGTGAAAACTAAGGAAGAGCTCGTCAATTTTGATTTTAAAAAATTATGCTTAGAGTGGAAGAAAAAAGCCCCGCTTTTTTACACGTTTTTAAAGGCAATTGCTTCACCAAATAACACAGCTGTGGAGTGGCTTCCAAGTATGGCTGTGGCAGGCTCGATTCTCCTCAAGCAACGAAACTCACACGTGAGTGCGTGCGCAACGATCCTTGGCATTCTCCTGAAATCAAGATCATTGGAGGTGAGATCGTAACTGCATTTCATAATAAAACTACTATCCCTAGGTCTCATAGTACGCGTCATTTCACTAATATACACTTGGTGTTGTCACGGGGAAATAAAAGGCGCGCACATAGGACTAGGAACTAGTCCAGTTTGCGTGTCTACCTAGAGCACAGATGATAGATAATACCAGATGAATCACTCAGCCAAAATTATGTCCGCGAATTTTTATAAACATGTGTTGGCCGCCATTTTGACAGTAAGTGTAATCCACGCCATGAAACGTGAGCAATCATGCATTTTGGCAATAAGCGCCATTTTGGCAGTGAGTGTCGCACGCGTCATCTGGCGTGATAGACTCGCGAAAATCGCGGACACAAAAATCATAGGGATAGATACACAGTGATTCATCTGGTATAGTCTATCATCTGTGCCTAGAGTATGCCTGTTCGCAGGTTAGTTGGTCCATGATAGAAACATAGCAGACAATCCTGCTCAGCACCTAACCTGCGGACGGGCATACTATGTGTATGAGATTGGTCTGAGGCCGGTTGAAAAAACTTTAATAATAACTGTAATAACTCTAATATTTTTATTGTATCCATTCACTGTAAATGGATTGGGTGGCAATTGGATTTGTAGTTCTGTACCATTGGATGATTCCAGACGCTCTTTCTAGCTGCGGTGTTGGATTTCGTTCTTCTTGCCTTAATCAAAATTTGGTCTATAGTTGGAATCACCCATTCCTGTCATCGTATTGTACGATTGTTGCCTTGTAATATTGTGACAAACCTATTAAGAGGCAATTTTTTTCAATTTCATGTATTTGCGATGAAAAGTATTCAAAACCGAACATCTTTTTGGTGTACATCTCAAAATTGCTTTGTTTTAGCTTTATTCTCTAGTTTATACAGTTAGCTACCTTTTTAAATGTATTTGCCGGTTGAGAAACATAAAATAATGGTAAAATGGTATTTTGTCAACTAAAATACAATTATCAATGACGCTTTAAATGTGATGCCATATTTACGGCAATTATAAGCCAAACTTGCTGAACTTCAGACATCATTTTCTCTTTGGCGTACCATCTAAAATCTCTTCATTCTGGCATTATTTTACAGATAAATGACTGAACATACTTTCTAAGTTTGTTTGCCGATTGAGACACGTATCGAAAAATAAACATTTTGGATGAGTAGTCATAACAGCAAGTGGTAGTTTTGAGCGCGTGTTACATAACATACATAAAAATCTCTTAAAATAAACTAAATTAATTTCCACTAACTATAGTTAATATTAGGTAACATTATCGAAACAGGAAGAAATAGACTACGTTTTTCAAAATGACGTCTTAAAGAATTTTTGAAAATTTTTCCCCCTCAATGCCGATCCAAAATATAAAATCCATTTATATATATCTAACCATTTATAACTCTCTTTCTCTTTTAAACAGGCAAATCCGAATTGCCTTGCTAAGTTCAAGGTGACTTGTTCTGCAGGAAGGATTCGTAAGAAGCTTGATGTGCTGGGGTAAAATCATGACCAGAAAGTTATGGAACTGAAGAAACAGATATCAGAACAACAACAGAATATATCAGAAAATCAGGCGACATCATCTTGACCAGCGATGTAACAAAGAGCACGTTTGTTCTACTTTGTGTGTTGAAAAAAAGAATGAGCTAATTAAAGATTTGAAAGAAAGTAAGGTGCATGCTCACGCAGGATTTTCTATCATATTTGATAATATTGATGGCAAAACAACATGCAGACATATGGCAAAAGACAACCAGAATTCCGATTATCACTGGGTGAACCATAAGATTGTCGTGAACAGAGTTTCTGGTAATATGCTTAATCAGTCCCCAATGAACGTCCTTAACATGCCAAATATCAAGTTACTTCCATCTGTGAAAGACCAAGCCAAGCAATGACAAAATTACATAGTGCTCATATCCAGGATACTGGTGCAACATTTGGAATCATTTGAAATGTTTAAAGATGTTTGCATTCAACATATTCCTCACAAATATTCCAAAGAGGCAGCCAAGAAATCCGAAAGCGTGAGTGAGATTAAAAATTAAAGTAATATTGCTTAGATAATATAAATACGACCACATTATTTACTGTATTTTTGTACAACAATAAAAGACACAACCCTACTGCATGGTACAACTATAGTTAATGATCTTGACCTGAGCCATATGCAGCAATATGTATAGAAAAACAATCGCGTTCCCGTACCCCATCAACATACTACATATTCTCAATATAAATTGTTGTATAGTTGGGTAGAATTTTAAGAATACTTTGGTATGGTATTTTGCAAGCATGGATATTTTGCATTTGTATATAGTTTTTGTCACTGTTCTTGTTGTGCAACATCCATAAAAATTTGGATTAGTAACCGGTTTTCGTTTAAAGACCAAAAGTTGCAAATACTGTAAGCTCACCAGCTCGTCACATGTAAATGGTATGATTAAAAATTGAAGAACAATTATTTCGAAGAATGAGTCCTAAGTAATATTAATTAATCTTTTCAGATTCCAATGGGCGTGCTGTTTAAAAATGAAAATGTTACATCAGAAATGATTGATATATTAAAGAAATTCCAAACCTACATACCATCAATGGCTGGAAATAACGGGACAGTATTCTTCAATCAACTATGTTCTGGAGATCAACTATCTGTCGAAAGAGCAGTAAATTCAATACATTCTGTGGCTAATGGATACACAGCAGAAGATCGATTGGAACGATTTAACGTACAACCTGGTGATTGGCATACTGGAGTTAAAATTCTGGAGGTACAGTAACCATATATTTGATTAAATAGGTACTGTACAGTATGCCCAAAACCGGGATGGAAGTATGGCATATAAGTCATCGTTCCCTTTCACTGCAACAATAGTGTTTACAACACAATTATCATAATTGTCCGTTACGATATATCGATAAGTATCTGTATTTTTTAAATATTAAGTTATTGAATATTTCATCATAAATTTCGAGAGACCAAAAATATCAATCAAGACAACAGCAAATTTACCGTACAGTAGTTACCATAATCGTTCTACTGTCTTAAGCGAAATTACATTAGCAAAACTGTTTGATTGCTTTTAGATGTTATTTCGCCAATTTTATTCGACCAGTTCTTCAAAGGATGAATGCACCATGATGGCAGATAGGAATTTGATAAAAAGGCGCAATGTTAAAGATGATCCTCATGCAGCTTATCGTGCAGACAGAGATTTCTTAATCCTGGAAGTAACGGCCAGGATCATTTGTGCAGCGTTTCATGTACTTGGAATGAACAACACGAAAGATAAACCCCAACAGTTACAAATACCAGAAACCATTAAAGATCAAAGTGAGATGGAAAAGCAACAAATTCTTCATAAAGCTGCAGCTAAAATAGTTGATGAAATTATTGTTAATGAACAAATGATGGACGCAACTATCTCAAACCTAATTTCAGAACAAGAGAAGCAAGCATGCACTTAGATGAGAATGGACGATTCCTTTGTCGGTTTCCGGGTTGTTCCAAGACGTTTAAACACAATGGGAAATCAAGAAGAACAAAGCACAAACAAAGTCACAACCCGCCAGTAAGTGTGACATATACGAACATCCACTGTTCAGATGCCGACAGCACTAAACCAACAACCGCAAGCCCCCAAACTGTTGACAATATTTTTAACTACAACACTGCTCTTCTTTCAGAAGGATTGTTCTTCCTCAACTTCCTTGACTCTGTGTCAGAAGGCGACGGTGAACGAATTATGAGACATTACAAGTATTTGATGCTTTTGTGTAAAGCCGATGGTTCTCATAGCACGAAATACGCTCTTGAATGTCTTCACCAGTTGTTGCTTGTTAACGGGGTTATGAGCAAAAAAGATGCGGAAGTATTCATATGGAATAGGTCTGTAAATAACCATGGTGGAATGGGAATGAATATTCCTCTTGATTTGGAAGTTGAACACAGTAACAATTACGTTAAACAAGGAATACGTAACTTGGGTGCAAATGTTACCGAGAGTGCTGTTACAAGAATCTCCAGAGCAGAGAAAGCAGTTAGAGGAGTCATCAACAAGGTAGATAGAGGGCTTCATTGTGCTGTTAGTTCCGGAAAACATTCCGAACGGTCGCAAAAATCTGACTTAGAAATGATTTTGAAAAATTTACAAGAAAGAAACATTTTCGAAACTGAAGAAAGGCATTATGGGCACTTTCCAAATTTTCAGAGGGATCCAATTTTAAGCTTGGACATGTCCCAAATGTACAAGTGGATAGAAGATCACAAAAATAAATTTGCATCGGGCCTAAAAGCCAGATAAGCAGTAAATAAAAACTTAAATGAACCTTCTTATGGCACCCATTAGGCATTGTCTGCCATTTTAGGGAAGAAAACGACACAGCTACAAAGGAAAGAGTGATTATGGTAAATACACAGTAAAAATTAGTACTTTTTAAGTTTTTACTTCTTGATTAGTAAAATCGTGTGGCGTTAGACAAAGTAAAATAATAACAAAAGGGTGCATTTTATCTTGAAGCGCTAATATATATATTCTACAATGTGACGTACTTAGGGCTGGTTGAAACGTCGCAATTTGCATGAGTCTGCTTGGGCGTTACCTGGAATGATGTAAAGCTTGAAATATTAAGATATTTGGAAAACAAGTTTACAGGAATAGTAAGGTAAAAAATTGGCAAAATTTTAATGAATTTAAAGTTTGTGTTTGTGAGTTCACGGCAATCAAGTGTTATATCAGTCATAATAAATTAATTCAAAGCCCAGTCGAATATATCCACCTTGTTGGCATATGACATCATCCCTGATTATACATAAGAAACCACATTGCAACTACATATCACCCCCTTATGAAGACGCTTGACAGGATTGTCAATTCAACTTAGCCTGCATGGCAGGCGGTACTTAGGAAATACCGCCTGCCGCAAAACTGGGTGTGATTGAACTACCGCCCCTGAAGCATCAAAGCTATTTATAGATGTCATTAAGTAAATATTCAAAATTAGCCACTCCCAAGTTGCTACCAAGTCTCAACATAAAATATTATTATCACCGCCCGACTGAATTTTAAAATCCGCATGAAAATGTTTTATATTTCGTTATATACAATATAAATGTACCGCCCGACAAAATAATTCAAGACAGTTAATTTATATTTTATATAGGGTTTTTAGTGCCAATTTAAACTTCCAATTTCAAACAAACAGAATTTTGAATGAAATTTCATTGTATTTTAAAGAAACCCAGTCATTCTGTCATTGTTCGTGGAGATACGAACTATTGATATGTAAATTATATAAATATAAAATATAAAAAATAAATCTCCCACTGTCTTCGACATTTCAAAGTGTAGACTGTGTCTAGCGATGAGAATCAAGGAATTTATTTTATGTGCAGCCTTTAATATAAACCAAGCCGCCCGTTTAGCTGCCTTAAAATGGTGGTTTAATAAGCTCAAAATACAAAGCATGCAAGTCTATACTATAGATTCATCATCAGTCAACAACCAAACTGAAAGTTTTGAACCTTATAGAACAATAGTTTTTATTTGTTTACAACTATACATATTCAACGGGTATATAAGAGTTTAACTGTTATTTAATAATTTATACTGCATCAACCGGCCCATACCCCTAGTTTATACTTTGGAGGTTCGTATATCTATCAAGTATCTTTGGTTCAGAACATTATAGGTCTATATGAAAACCCCACCGTTCGATTCAGTGAAGAAATATCTCCTAATTTCCATCGATAGTTTTAGTAAAATGTCAACATTATTGCGATTTATGGCCTTTGAAAGTCAAGCGAGATCGTATATTATCAAATTAATATACGCATGTATTTGTCTGAAAGAAAATATAGACTAGCCCATACCTTTCGCCGATTATAACTTCAGCCCCTTCGGATGTATCTTCTTTGTTAAATATTCTTGTTCGAATCGCTATCAAAAACACTATTTAGTGTGTTATTTTTCAGCTTGTATCTTTAAATATGCTTCTTTTATTATGGTACTCCATTTCTGCATGGTCTGACTTGTGATTGTGAACTAATTTCAAAATGCAGAGTTTCAAAACGTCAAAACATTTGGTTAATGATTAACATTTAACCGAATTTAGCCGTTGATTGACAACTACATAAAAATACTAACCAATCCGTTTTTTCCGTTCACCAGCGGAAGGGTAATTCAAAAACCCCTAGTTTTGCGGCAGACGGTATTTCCTTTGCCTCCCTAATTTTCGCTGCCTGTAGAAATACCACCTGCCACGCAGGCTAAATTCAACTGGGCTTTGCAATCATTGATTTAAAGCAAAGTATTGAGCAAAAACATGACTAACATTACATGAAGTTGTTAAAGCCACGCTCAACCAAATTATATTCGACACATTCAAAATGCAACGTCTGAAACCATGTCGGACTCTGCTCGTATTGTGCGACCGCACCGATCGAATTCAAATTTGTGGTCGATGGTAATTAGAAACGACGAGTTATATTGTTTCAGACGACGAATTTTACATGCACATAATTCAAGATATTGAATTAGTCACAAGCAAAATGCAACATTTGAACTAGCCTTTACATCTTTTGTTCACACTTTGTTTTGACTAAATCAATCTGATTGGTTTATGTTTATCACATGATTGCTTTTGTATTCACTGGTATTAGAGCACATGTGTATTCCAGACATACAATATGAAGGGCTTTTGATCTAAATGTCAAATTTCTTTTATGTATTTTTCAGGTAGTTTTATGATGATTAACCCATTGTGTGGCAACACTCTCCCCTGAAGAGTAAAATCGTATGGTGTTAGACAGAGTAAAATAATAAAGTAGGGCGCATATGGGCGCATTGCCACTTAAAGGGTTAATAAAGCTCTGTTGAAACAAAAGTACATTAATTGAAACAAACCTTCTAAGTTCTGTAATTCCATCTTCACTGTACTGTGTTACCTAAACCATGGTATCAAATGTTGAGTTCAGCAAGGCACTAAGAACTGCAAATGAAACGTCACTTGTGTCATTGCCAGAATCCTCATCAGTTAGATTTGTTTGGTTAATGCTCAACTTGTCTATTGCCACATCTTCGTGGACTCCTAAGTCTTCCCAATCATCGAGAAGAAGATCGTCCTCATCATCATCAGATGAAAAGTCATCAGATACATTATCCAATTTATCTTTATCTTGCATGTCTCCAAAAACCCTTTGCAAAAATGTCATATTTGGTGTGCATGGCGCAAATCCCAAATCTCAACATACTTGCAAATATCACGAACTGTAAAAATCTTACACAAGTTCAATATCACTTGAGATACTTGAATACTCGAAAACCCGAAAACGAATTTCGGATGATTAAACACCTTTAACTTTCCACTGCCATCTCTTTTAAGAAAATCCATCAACAACATCTTGTGGAGCTTTTGGAGTTCTAATTTGAGCTCACTAGTTTGTTCAGGTGACACTTCACACTTTTTTGTTGTCTCGACAATTGGTAATTCTTCTAATTCAACTGGATATGACAATACTTTACAATCTTCTTGTCCACATTTACAGAGCAATGAGCAGTTGTCACAACACAAATGAAGAGGGTGTTGCCATGAATAATGAGTGTCAAAGAATTGAAGGAGAAAATTCCATCTACATTCAGTCTCATTAAGCTTAAGATAGTCCTTCATGTTTTTTCCTACATGCAATAATTGTAAACTTTGATACAAAAGGTACACTATGCTCTTTGATCCATCTCTTCCTGCTCGTCCTGTTTCTTGCATATATGCTTCAACATTTTTGGCTGGTCCGAAATGTATCACACAACTAACATTTTTGCAATCAACACCCATTCCAAATGAGATAGTTGCCACCAAAATACGAATAGTCCCATGACTACTTTGAAATGATTCCAAAATGTTTTGTTTATTTGAATCAGGGGTAGAAGAATGAAGCATTTCCAGAATAAATCCCTTTACATTTTTGTTATGGACATCAACATATATGTTATCACCAAGTAATGCTTTCAACATAGAATAGAGAATGGAACATTGTTTTATGGTCTGGCAATATATGATTGTCCTGGAAACATTTATTCCACTTAATAGAACTTCATTAGCAATCCATGTAAAATAATCTGACAACTTTGCAGTTTTGGGCATGTACTGCACAACATACGATATATTAGGCTTGTTAGGACTTTTCAAAATAATCAAAGGATTCTTCATATCCAAAACTTCAAAAATTTCTTTTCTTGTGTCAGCTGTTGCTGTTGCAGTGAGTGCAATGAACATCACTCCAGGTAATAGTGATCGTAATTCATGTAGTCATGAAAACCAAACTCTAAAAGCAGAATACCTGTTACTTCTTGATTTTCCCCTGCAATATAAATTTTAAAAAACCTATTCAGTTATGAAAATTTTGGTTTCTGGTGTAATTAATTCACAAAACATAAATTTTACCTAAATTCTGCCAAGAGTAATGCTGGTGTAACCTGTAATTCTGCTACTGCAATGTATGTGTAGGCACATGAATATAAAAACTAAGTCATATACCCTTGATATAGTTTTAATCTGCCAATGTTAATCCATTAAACTGCAATGCATTCATAACCCCTCCAATGCATAGGCCCTCCAAAGATAAGATTCATTTTAACTATTCATAATCCATACTATGTGACTTGAAACATTTAGCTTAAAGGCTTAAGTGGAAAAGTCGAATACGAGTGCGAAAGGCTTGCTGGGAATCGCTAAAAAATTAAATAATTTTTTAGGGATTCCCAGCAAGCATTTTGTGCTCGTATTCGACTTTTCCGTGTAACTTGGGGACAACCTTAATTGAAAGAGCTGTATACTTTTCTTTTGACAACTAAAATATTATGACATTACTAAGAGATGTAAAAATTATCTTAAAACAAGATGATTATGATTATCTAAAAATATTATGCCATGGCAAATTTAAAACTTGAACCCACAACCATTTTATGAAACATCCATGCTCTATATACTTTCCTTTTGACAAGTAAAATATTCTGACATTACTAAGCAATGTAAAAATTATCTTTTATAGTTAAAACAAGATGATTATGATTATCTAAAAATATTATATGCCATGGCAAATTTATAACTTGAACCCGTAAACATTTTATGAAACATCCATGCTAGGACATCATATATGCAATTCCCATATCATAATTAAATACCTGTCTGTAATTGTATTTAGTTATACTGTATATAGATATAATAATAGTAGTAGTAGTTGTGTAATATACTAAGTGGCTGATTACATGGAGAGTTTTGAGACTGCATGGACTGAATTTCATCTTGGTTAATTGATTACATGGACGGATCCAACATGATCTGGTAGGGGAAGGGGCTGCCCTATCAGCTATAGTGAACAGTTGTGTCAGTCGTGTGTGCCAACCGCCCATCAACATACTGTATTTGAATTGCAATTGTTGTTCACAGTTCGCTTATAATCATGTTATTTTCAAATTACTGTATCTCATTTTGTCTCTATTATTTTTTGCTTTATCATAAAAATAGAACACCCCTGCACTCCATCTGTCCAGAGCTATGGGGGTTCACCCTCCCCCCCCCCCAGTAAATCCATCCCTGTAAATAAATCAGTGATTGTTCAAACTGAAATTGTTAACGATTACATGATTAATTTCAGTCTGGTCAATCAGGATGAAATTTTCAGCCCTGGTAGCTCCGTGCATTCAGCAAGAACATTGTATAAATTGTATTGTTTTGTAGAATTTTAGCAGTTACACAAGTCATTGTATTAATTGTAGTGTTTACTATATTGTTGTAACATGAAGTATAGGGGATGAGGAATCCAAGATGGCGTTTTAGTAAATATACGTGTTCAGTAAATTGTTTATGTTTAATCGAGTTCAATCTGTTGTTTTATTGGGATACATACTACAAATGGCGACGAGGATTTACATCTAAATATATCGAGGACTTGTTTAAAAGGAATTTTGATAAATTAGTAATATGGAAACGAATCAAAATTCGGAAAATATTCAAGCAGGTGAATCGAGTGGAGCTGTTGTTTTAAATACGAATGCAAAAGTACTCGAAGTTGGTGGTTTTCCTTGCTTCGACCCCAAGGGAGATCCAAATACACTATCAATTCGCTGGAGAAGATGGAAACGCGCTTTCAACCTGTATATGGTGTCAAAAGGAGTTACAAATGAACAGCAAAAAGTTGCTTTGCTATTACACTCCGGAGGAATGGAATTACAAGAACTGTATTATACTTTAAAGCCAGATAGTGAAGATAACAATCTTCAGGAATGTTTGAACGCTTTAGATGCATATTTTACACCTAAAGTAAATGTGGCTTTTGAAAGACATATGTTTCGACAAATGCAGCAAAAAGAGAATGAAACCATAGATCAGTTTGTTTGTCGACTTCGACAAAAGTCTATTTCATGCGAGTTTACCAATGTAGATGAAGCAATTCGTGATCAAATTATTGAAAAATGCAGAGACCCAAAGCTTCGTCGAAAGTTTCTTGAAAAGACAGGTACAGTAACTTTATCTGTGCTTCAAGACACGGCTAGAGTTCACGAAACTGTAAACACACAAATGCAATCTATGGATAGATTAGGTACAAATCAAGTACATGGAATATTCCAAGGTAATCGAAGGGAGAAAGGAAAGTATGGTGCCAAATCTGATGACCGTGCATCTGATGGAAAACATAAAGAGGGTAGGAAATGTTATCGATGCAATATGACAGGACACATCGGACGAGATAAAAGCTGTCCTGCAATAAGTAAAACATGTAAAAAGTGTGGATTGGTGGGTCATTTTGCAGTTTGTTGTCGTACTAAAGCCCCAAAGAAACCCTCAAATGGAAAACAACGTCAAGATGGAGCTTATCAAGTAGAGGAAGAGAAACAGAAACCAGAAACGGACAATTATGCTTTTGTAGTTAAACCTGCTGGTGAAAAGACAGGTGGAGTTGTTGATCTTATCATTGGAGGTGTGGAGTTAAATAATGTCCTTATCGATTCTGGAGCTTCCTGCAATATAATGGATCGAGCAACATGGGAAAATCTGAAACAAAAAGGTGTGAAGTGTGAATCTCAGAAAAGCGAAAAGAAATTGTTCGCATATGGACAAACGGATTCAATTGAGGTTTTGGGAACATTCAAAAGCGATATTTTCTGTAAAGATTCAAGGGTAAGCTGTGTCGATGAGTTTACCGTAGTTGAAGGTCCAGGAAAAGTTTTACTTGGAAAGAATACAGCTGAGAAATTAAATGTTCTTAGAGTGGGACCTCCACGTTCTCCACAAGTCTACTCGGTTGCATATGAAGGCAGTGATAAAGATATTATGAATGATTTTAAAGAAATTTTCTCAGGAGTGGGAAAACTAAAGGATTTCCAGATGAAATTGCACATTAAAGATGATGTGAAACCAGTAGCACAACCAGTAAGAAGATTACCGTTTGGTCTCAGAGCAAAAGTGGACAAAAAGCTTAATGAGTTATTAGAAGAAGATATTATTGAAGAAGTACCAACTGGCCCTACCGGTTGGATATCACCTCTTGTTGTCGTACCAAAACCGGACGGTGATATTCGTATTTGTGTCGATATGAGGCGAGCGAACGAAGCTATTGAAAGGGAGCGTCATCCAATCCCCACTATAGAGGAAGTCTTATACGAGTTAAATGGATCAACAGTCTACAGTAAATTAGATTTGAAATGGGGATTTCATCAAGTCGAGCTTGAAGAGTCATCGCGTCGTATCACCACATTTGTAACGCATAGTGGACTATATAGATACAAGAGGTTGATGTTTGGAATAACCTCAGCACCCGAGATGTACCAGAAGATAGTCAAGGATGTATTGATTGGTTGCAAAGGAGTTGCCAACATTGCGGATGACTTGATCATCCATGGACGGGGAATTGAAGAGCACGACAAGAATTTGGTAGCTGTACTTAATCGTTTACGGGAGTGCGGATTAACCCTAAATGCAAACAAGTGTCAGTTTCGACTTCCAAAGTTGACATTTTTTGGTCATGATCTTAGTTGTGATGGTGTTTCGCCAAATGAAGAGAAGGTGGCAGCAGTAAGAGATGCCAAACCCCCAAAGAATGCTGCAGAAGTTAGATCTTTCCTAGGCCTAGTGCAGTACTGTGCCAAGTTCCTACCTGATTTTGCACAAGTGGCAGAGCCAATCAGAAAATTAACTAGAAAGAATCAACAATTTGAATGGGGAAAAGCTCAACAACAGTCTTTTTCAACATTGAAAGATCTTTTAACTCAGGCCGAAACGCTTGCTTACTTCAAGAACGATTGTGAAACACGCATTATTGCTGATGCTGGTCCTACAGGGATTGGAGCGGTTCTCACACAGTTACAGGGTGATTCATGGAGAGTAATTTCGTATGCATCTAGGAACCTCACTGACGTCGAAAGGAGGTATTCCCAAACGGAGAAAGAAGGTCTTGCGTTGGTGTGGGCATGTGAGAGATTCAAGTTGTATGTTTATGGTCGTAAATTTGAGCTAGAGACGGACCACAAGCCTTTACAGTATATATACAACACATCGTCTAAGCCGTCTGCGCGACTCGAAAGATGGGTTCTTCGGCTACAAGGTTATCACTTCAAGGTTGTCTATCGGCCGGGAAAAACTAACATAGCTGATGCTTTGTCTAGGTTAAATTCGAAAGTTCCTAAAGATCACAGTGGCGAAACTGTGGATGTTGTTCGAATTATCGCGCAAGAAAGTACACCGGTGGCATTCAAACAGCTAAAGAAGTTGAAAGAGAATCGGAGAAGGATCCTGAACTTGTAAGTGTTAGACATTATATTCGTACAGGAAATTGGTCTGAATGTAAAATGCCATATTATTCGAGTGTAAAGAACGAACTTTGCATTATTGGCCAGCTGGTTATGCGTGGAACAAGAATAGTGATACCACAAGCTCTTAGAAATGAAGTGTTGCGTTTAGCACATGAAGGGCACCAGGGCATAGTGAAGATGAAAAACAGATTAAGGAGTAAAGTTTGGTGGCCTAAAATGGACGGTGATGCAGAACGCATATGCAAGAGATGCCATGGCTGTCAAGTGGTTGGAGATTTTAGAGCACCTGAACCGATGCAACGTACCGAACCTCCATCCGGACCGTGGCAAGATGTAGCTATCGATCTACTAGGACCATTGCCTTCGGGAGAAAACTTATTAGTAATCGTTGATTACTACAGTCGCTTCTTTGAAGTGGTTATTATGAAGTCAACCACAACACAAAAAGTGATAGAAGTGTTAACACCGATTTTTGCGCGATACGGTTATCCATTTACTCTTAAGTCCGACAACGGAGCTCAATTCGTATCGGAGGAATTTGAGGATTTCCTAACTGAAAGTGGAATCCAACACCGTAAGTCTCCACCTCTTTGGCCTCAAGCCAATGGGGAAGTAGAGCGTCAGAACAGAACTCTATTAAAATCGCTGAAGGTAGCTCATGTGGAAAATAAGAAGTGGAAGGATGAACTTAACAAGTTCCTGTTGGCATATCGAACCACTCCTCACAGCAGTACAGGAGTATCTCCTGCGTTCATGATGTTTGGAAGAGAACTCAAGACTAAACTTCCCGAGTTACGTCCTGATAAAAACATTTTGGATGAAAGCATTAGAGATCGTGACTGGAATAAAAAGGTGGCAGGAAAAGAGTATGCTGACAAACATCGACAAGCCAACCAGAATCCAATTAACCCAGGTGATAAGGTCCTTCTTAAAAATTCCAAAACATCTGGAAAACTGGATCCAAAGTTTGAAACCAAACCATACATTGTTCAAACTAAAGAAGGACAGGAACTAACTGTCAAGTCGGACGAAGGTGTAGTGTACAGGCGAAACAATTCATTTGTGAAACCCTATCAAGAACCAGGAGTGCAAGAAACCGTTACGGAGTCTGAAAGATCTGAAGATACAGCTGTATCACCTACGAACGAAGGTAATCCTGTTGCAGTGCCGATAAGCAGACCATCCCGAGTGAGAAAATTACCAGACAAGTTCAAGGATTTTGTGTTGAACACTGTAAGATAACTTTAGATTTTTATATAGTATAAGTATATAACTGAACTTCGTGCGAGTATAAAACTTCATTAATTTCGAACAGTTGATAACATATAAAAGTACTTTAAAGTTCATATTTCGTATTTACAGATGGTAGGTTTTGTTTGTACAAAGGAAGGGAATGTAGTGTTTACTATATTGTTGTAACATGAAGTATGAGAAAGATTAGGAATCCAAGATGGCGTTTTAGTAAATATACGTGTTCAGTAAATTGTTTATGTTTAATCGAGTTCAATCTGTTGTTTTATTGGGATACATACTACATTAATCGAGTGTCAATTTTTGCTATTGAAATGTGTAAATAAATCATTACCATATTCTGCATGTGTGTTCATAAATATCTTCATATTTTTAAAAGATATGAGTACGAAATACAGTAGCGTACCAGTGATTTATAACATGCGCTTCATCCACTGCGATAGCTTTAACCCGGTTCTTGTACATCGAAGAACCTGCCATCGTTCTCCACTTGTTATTGTTTAGCCAAGATTCTGGAGATCCAAATACAACATTAAATTCGCCATTAAGGACACGTTCTTCTTGTTCTGGCACAATTTCATTCAACAATATAGAAGGTTTAAAAATGTTGGAAGCGAAACCAGGATTCATAATTAATTGTGTAAACGTTCTCTGGTTAAAAAAAAAGATTTATTTATTAACAAGCTTTCGACTGCCAGTCTGCAGTCTTCGACGGGTAGATTTATACCCGTCGAAGACTGCAGACTGGCAGTCGAAAGCTTGTTAATAAATAAATCTTTTTTTTAACCAGAGAACGTTTACACAATTAATATAGAAGGTATACTGCATGAATTCAAGCGTGCAACCTGATCTTTCATTAGACTTCTTATAAGTGGTGAGACTACAACAACGATAGGATTTTCATTCTCAAAGACCACTGGAATGGCCTGATATATTACAGATTTGCCGTATCCCATTGGAAGATTGACAAAAATGTCACTCCCTTTCTCTAAAATATGTGCAATCGCCTCAATTTGGAATTTATTCAATCCTTGAAAACGAAAAACCTTACAAACTTTTTCAAACACAGCCTCCATATCGCTTTTAATTAATATATTATTGTGATAATCAGATGTGATATAATTTGTCTGTCCGTCCCGCAATGCCGTATAATTGCCACGTAAATGTCCCACGGGCTATCGTACCATTTTCTGTAGGCAATTTCTGATTGGTGAAATAGAATTCTCTCTCGGGTTCGCAGACTGTGTTTCGTCTCGGGGGAGGGAAACAGGCTACAACAACGGTGACTTTGGCATCTGTGTGTAAGATAACATTTGAACCATTCACAAACATGGCAGGAAAAACCTATCGACTTCAATTTCAGCAGTAAATGACTGTGGTTCACCATGTCAAAAGCCTTTGACAAATCCAAAAAAGCCACACCCGTTAATTGACCAGCATCCATTTTTTTTTTAAATAGTATCTGTAAATATTGCAAGAGCACCAGCTGTAGATAACTTTTCGCGAAAAACAAATTGGTTTGGTGTGAGCAGCTTATTTGTGATCAGGAAGTCATAAAATTGAGTGTGTACGGCCTTCTCAAGGATCTTACTGAGTGTAAGCAGCACAGTAATTGGACGATAGTTATTAGCATCTAGACGACTTCCACTTTTAAACAATGCAGTCACTCTACCCATTTTCCAAATATTTATTAGATAATTACTGAGGCCAACGACATTATTGGATATATTGCAGCCAGCTGAGGCCGAAAATTATAATTACTAACCTGAATCAAAAGTAATCATTCTCGGCTGGAAAATACGTTGCTGCTTGTCGGGACCGTATGACAATGAACCTATCCAACGTTACACTAGACATTTGTGAGGACATGCATGTAATGCATCATGATAGAGCAGATTTCAGTTTAATTAATTACCCTAAATTAAAATCTCCACAAGCGGAGGTCAATTATATTATAGTGTTCTAATTATCATTAATGATAAGGTTAATTCAAATAGGGTATTAAACTGGGTAAACACGGGAATAGAACTTATGGTGTGTTCTGCACATGCGTATATCTAGGATAAAATCCCACAAGCGCAAACAAAACTATTTCTCTATAAATTTGAGCTGAAAGGACTGACAGTGACCGTTTTTGGCAATGCTTCAGGCATCCGATGATATTATATGAGGGGCCTTTAGCGCTGCCATCTTCTCGTCTTGAGATGTTGCGTGTACTTGTCAGGATGACGAATGTGCATTATTGCGAATGTCTTTGTGCACTGATGATGCATGCTGCATTATTTTTAATAATGCTGTGTGCAGGCTGCATTATTTTTAATAATTCTGTGTGCACGCTGCATTATTTTTAATAATGCTGTGTGCTATTTTAGCCGTATAAACATTTACCCCTGGGAATTTCCTTACAATCAAAAAAGACTGCTCCCTTTTTCAGAAGAATGTTAAAACTTCTCGACAATCGCTGATATAATGCAGAGAGAAAACAATAGGTTTTAATGAGGGTTAGTAATAAATTTGGAAATACTGCTGAGTGAAGTGAGCGATTGTATAGGCAGGTCAGAGGTTTACAAATTACAACAGATACATCTTTGATTAATCTATGCCTATTATGGCGATTCTCGTGGTCGGAAAGTGTTCGGCCAACTTCGGATGCCAAATTCTTGGTAAAGCATTACAGTTTTCTGGCAAAAGACTGCAGAAATCACTTCCGGAGTCTTTTTTACCCTAGATACGGATTTTGATTGGCTTAGGCAGAAAAACAAACCTTTTAGAGCAATTTTCCTGATTATCGCGCATAAGCGTTGTAATGTATTGCATTTGTGTTGAAATAATCCTTCCATACTGAAATTGACAAATATAAATGGTATTTCTTTATATTGTTAACGAAAATTTATGGTGTTTTAGGCATAAAAACTCTGATTCCTAGGCAAAGTAAAATGAGCCTTGAGCACATGTTTGGTTGTTTGTTACATACATAATAGACCAAGTATTCGTACTTTAAAGGGACCATTCATTATTTATGACCGGGGGTGGGCTGGCAAAATTCAATTAACAACTGAACAAAATGTCCTGCCCCACCCCCTGCATCACAAAAATATTCAATGACCCCCCTTCACATGAATTCTAAAAAATAGTAACCCCCCCCACAAGTAAAAAAATAAATAGAGTGCACTGGGGTGCAATGGGTTAACTAGAGACATTGTCAGATTTTTTGGTTAACCCATTAAGCTGCAGAGCACCGAAGAGGCTGAAGCTGGGGGTCATACCAGTTTTTCGCTACTAAGAGTGTAGTAAAAAGTTGCTCAAAAAGGAAAAAAGGGTAATTTATAAAGGGTAATACAGTGCTGTAGGAGCTCTTTTTGATTGGGGAGCTGAAAGCGAGGGCCAAAGGCCCAAGGAAATTTTAAATTTAGAGTCTTTGAAATGCCATTTCCTGGACTTTTAGGGAAGATTTGACAGAATTGTGATGGTCAGAAAACAGCATTTTAGTATGTCAAAATTTACAATTTAGTAGAACTAAATGGGCGAAGGTGTATTTAATTAACCATATATTGGATAAGTTGCAGGAAAGTATGAGAAATATCTTCGTTCTTTGCAGTTTCTCATGGATAATGTAGCCGCTTAAAATTAATCAATTGTCAGTATTTTAAAGATATATTATTTAAATGATAAGGTCTGCATGGTTTTGGAAAAAGAATCATTATTAGCAAGCTGCGGCCCTGGATTAGGAGTAGGGTTAGGGTACTACGTCAATTAACTACAAAGACCGCTAAACAGCTAGTGACTCGGACATTTGACTTGGGCTCGGTCTTGACATGGTAAACCGACAAACTCCTTACTAAATTAAACCATGTATAAAATACGTAGTATAAACTAGTGTATATAGTATATGCCAAACTTTCCCTGGACGTAATGTTGCCACATCGCTTACTCGTTAATTATCTTTTTTTATTAAAATGCACATAATTGAAATATGACAAAAATTTATGGCAAGTTCATGGCAAAAGTTATAAGGTAGATGTTCGATTGTTTTTCATATCGGCTGTACGCATTGCATTTTAGGTATTTGTGCATTGCATTTTGTGTCTATCTGTTGATTGAAGTTGAGAATTTTGCTAGCTATACATGCATGAATTCAATTTGCTGCCTTGCTCGCTCCCTGTGGTAGCAATAATTGTTACATGTCAAATTTTTCTCCACTATAATAAATAACTGGACCCCCCTTTTGAACCAATATTTTTAGGTGGCCCCCCTTTTTCGGTCAAAAATACCTCATGACCCACCCCCCTTTTTTTGCCAGCCCACCCCCAGTCATAAATAATGAATGGTCCCTTATGTCTTACTAGCCCAGGCCCAGCCACTAGAACCCAAGGTTTTGAAAGCTCCCTGTCTAGCACCCCCACTAGGCCCCAAGGTTTTGAAAGCTCCCTGTCTAGCACCCCCACTAGGGCCCCATAGTACATCACCCCCATATACTAATAAAGAAGGGTCTTGGAGTCCACCAACCTTGAGGACATTGAGAGGTTGATTGCCTTTTTAGTATATGCAGGTTTGGTAAAGGTCAACAGTGAGATTGAAAACTATTGGATTGTAAAAACCTTATCATGGTCTGTGGGCAATAGAAATAATTTCTCGGTTTAGGTACAAAGCGCTTATGGTGTTTGTGAATATGGTAGATCCCGTCACTGAAAACTACAGCAATAAACTGCATCAACAACTGTATAAGCCATCACAGAATATTGAGGTTGACAAACACACTGTCAAATCAAGGAATATGTTGGGGTTTAGGCAGTTCATGAAAGATGGCCTACTATGTGGGGGATAAATCTGTGGGTTGCTGCAGACAGTCCTAATGGTTATATTGCGACTTTGAGAATTTTACAGGAAGAAGTCCAGAGATTCATAGCAGCATGGGATTTGGGTATGACATGGTGATGTGATATAAGTTTGGTCACAGTCTTAGGTCTTTTGTTGTCCAATATATATTTTGTGCAAAAAAAGGAAATATTTTCAGCACATAATCCAATTATGTGCCTTGGCAAACATTAGTACCTTGGAAAACATTACTTTTTTATTACTACTAATGATGAATGCCAGCCCAACAACACTTGTTCATGCTATGCAAATATTCAATCATGTTCTAGATTGTGATAACAATCAGTTTCTAAAGAAATTAGTAATGATTATTTAAAATTTGAATAGCATGACCAAAATTTCAGGCTGGTTATGCCACTGATAACTAAGTCAATGGTGTACTGATTATCTAAGAATGTATATAGTAACTGTAGAAATAAAGACATTTTGCAAATAGTAATTTGAGTGTTCTTTTGTGGGTATCACAGACTTACTTTGGTACCATAGTTTTGGCTCTTATAATAATTTCAAGTGGCGCCATGTAAATTATGTCTATAAAAATGTTTTTATTTGAAAACCTGTGTTTTCAACCAGCTACCAAGCATGCTGTCTGTTTCGACTGCTTTCATCAATAGACATGAGCAGCTCAAAACTGAAAAGAAAGAGAATAAAACTTGAGTGTCTGGAGTGTCATAAGGTTTTTTATGATGATTACTGCAAATATTCAATAAACCGTTTTATATTCAATAATTACCGAAATATTTAATATCTTCACTATAAAATTCAATAACCCACATTAAATATTCAATACAACATCCAAAATATTCAGTAAATTACAAGTTATTAAATGCAGCGAAAAAAGTATTCAATAAAACAATCCTCAAAAAATATTCAATAGCTTTTGACCAGCGGTATACTGCCAAAAAAATAACATCCACCACTGGCAGTTTAATACATTCCCGTAGTTTTTCCATCTTTATAACGGCGAACATCTTGCGACTAAATATTTATAAAGCGACATGTTCTAGTTCGGTTTCTTTTTCGGTTTTATATAAGTATTTTAATCATACTTTTCATTTGGAAATAAAGTAGATACTTATATGTATAAACAATGATTAGCCCTATTCACATTACAGACAGACAAGTTGTCTAGATGAACAAATCATTTCTCAAAAATCGTCTTCACAGACGGACAAGTAGTTGAACAAATTCAGACGACTTGTTTGTCTAAAATTTTGTCCGACACGTTTTCACATCTGATGATTTATCCGACTAAAAGACGATTTTGAGACATTTGTTCGTCCAGACGACTTGCCCATTTTCTAATGTGAAAACAGCTATTAAACACTGCATGTAAGCTTTTTGACTTACAATTATTAATGCAGTTTGCTATATTACAGTAATACTTTTATAACTTAGTACATACAAAGACGAGTCTGACTCGTATATGCTGACTTTGAACCAGGATATTGTTATTGATTGTTTGTGATGTTTTTCCTTCATGGGCAATTGTATAAATTTACATTTTTAATTCATGCCATGGATAGAAGATCTGAAATACGCAGAATATTGGAGGAAATTATCTCTGAAGACTCCGAAAGGAATAGAGACATAAAAATGGTTTATTGTATATTTTAAGAGTGTATTGAATATAAAATGTGTGTATTGAATTTTGCTACAATCCAGCAACGATACTGGAGTGATGGGATGAAGAGGACTCTGGCCGACATAAAGTATCTCTGTACCGTGAAGATTAATTTTGGTTGTGTCAAACCCCCACTGTTAGATATAGCCATTGAGAATGTTTGAGTGGATGAGCTACATCTTATGCTGAGAAACACAGGTAACAAAATAGTGTTTTCTCAACTTGTAATCATGTTGAACTATAGATGGATTTTGGAGGTTGAGTCCATCAATGAAACTGTTAACATCCTCTACAAATTAGGCAAGACTTTCATATTTTCATCACCCATTAAGGCAGTATAGTCTCCCTGTCAGGAGTAAAATTGGAAGGCATTAGAATGTAAAATGAACAGGGGGGGGGGGCTTGAGGCATGTTAGGGCATTTGATTAAAGAAAATTTGATTGTAGTTCCTCAATGACTTATCCCCACCTTGCAATGTCTACATACCTTTTCCAGACCTGCCCTTGCATATAATACATACTAAACAGGATTCTCTTCCTAATGTATTTTTGCAGATGTACTTTGAGAGGAACATAATTTTAAATACAGTGTGCTGGGATCTCACAGATGACAAAAACAAACAGTCCAATGAGATCAAAGGAATACACTTACAGGCACTGGTTAAAGCGATCAACAAATGTGGCATTCCATTCACAGTGTGGCAAAAGCTTGATTGGTCAGGAAAGAAGACAAGTGGGTATGACTGGTGAAGCTTGGTTGGTCAGGAAAAGAAACAACCTCTACCACGATTGCCAGAAAAGTTTGATGAGGTGTTGAGACCGGAAATATGCAATACAAGGAAACAAATTTGGCAGGTGTGTCCTTGATTTCTCAACTTCTAAGTTCAGTTACTGCATTTATGTGTTATTGCAGATGAATATATATTCGCTATTTGCTACTAGTGATACTAATAACTGTATTGTCTTTTTGTATCAAAAGGGGTTTCAAGAACTGTGACCCATCCAAGCAACAGCAAGATGGATATTTAGACAAGTACTGTACATGCAGATTATCAGGTACGTAATCAGTTAGACCAGTACATAAATAGGTTTATCAGCTTTAGAGAAGGTATATACTCTACAGTAATTGCTAATCTTGTTAAAGTCTAACACAAAGTTTATCTTTTTCATTTCATATGTGAAGGTGTGTGAGTGGGTAAAGCTCTTCCTTACATTGAAAGATAAAGAGGAAGGGTACTAATAAAATCATCATCACTACTTGTATCCACCTTCTTGTCTACCATGTGCCAAAGTTACTTGGTGGTGATTGCAGTGTTAAGATATTTACTGGGCAAGGGGTAGAGAAAACCAACGACGTTGTTTGTGGCATTTACCACAACAAATGCAACAAGCACAATGCTTGTGAAGACTGCCTTTTGGCACTCAAACGATTAGATAACCTGTCAGATCAAGAAAGAAAGCCCAAAAGTTACAACAAACGTAATAGCGAGTACTGGCAGACAAGGAAGCGTCCACAGGTCTGTAGACAATTAGGTACATAACTATATAGGCATGGAGTATAATTAACAATTAGACAACGAGGCCGAGTTGTCTATGTGCGAATAGTCAACGAGGCAAAGCCGAGTTGACTATTTGCTCATAGACAACGAGGCCGAGTTGTCTAATTGTTTTAGTATAAACTTTAACATTAATTTACAATTAGGCTGCAAACACAATACAAAAATACACAAAAAAACATTATAAAACCATTAAAGGTAAACAAATATTTTAGTTTTTGTTCGCGTAAAATGTTTTACAAAATTCAGTTTTAATTTTAAAATTTCATCGAGTGTTTCATTGAGCTTTTTTCGTTTTTTTTTAGTACAGAATTGTTCAACAAGTCATCCAAAAAATCGTCAGACACTTCGGCAAAAGTGCAACGCGAATTTCCCACCATTTTAAATTTTCTATTAGTAGGCTATCACTAATAGCCTACTAGTAGCGTAACCAATCAGAAGCCACGATATGTGATAGCCTACTAGTAGGTTAATACTAATACAGGATATTGTATTTTAGATATGAAGACTGTCTCCTAATTACACTCTAGTTGAGGGAAAATATAAATTTGTGTGAAGTTACATACCCAGTTCAAGGCTCAATTTACTTTGCCTAGGAATCAGGGTTTTTTACTTTTTTATGCCTAAAATACCATAAATTTTCATGAACAATATGATAAATACCATTTATATTTGTCAAATTCGGTGTGGAAGGATTAATTCAACACAAAAAATGCGATATGAGGACATACTAGGACATACTAGTGACACTGCTAAATGCATATGATTTACAATGTCATGGCAACAGCAAAACATTGAAACAGAATGTCTAAAAATGATCAAAATACTTGCCTTGAAACTCCAGACACAACTCCCAATGGAGGTTAAGATACTTTTCTTTGTTCAAAGACATTCCATCTTCACTAGCACTATCAGTTTGCAAAATAAAGTCAAGAAACGTCTTGACAATTGAGAAATGCCATTCTTACAATGCGACAATACATATACAATGCTCGTGCACAATCTTTGAGATCAGGAAAATTGCCATAAAAGGTTTGTTTTTCTGCCTAAGCCAATCAAAATCTGTATCTAGGGTAAACAA
This sequence comes from Paramuricea clavata, assembly GCA_902702795.2. Classification (NCBI taxonomy): domain Eukaryota; kingdom Metazoa; phylum Cnidaria; class Anthozoa; order Malacalcyonacea; family Plexauridae; genus Paramuricea; species Paramuricea clavata. The sequence continues at coordinate 81,130 of CACRXK020000096.1, forward strand.
ACACTCCGAAAGTGATTTCCGCAGTCTTTTACCAGTAAAGTGTAATGCTTACCAAGAATTTGGCGTCCAAAGTTGGCCGAACACTTTCCGAGCACAAGATGCGCACAATTTCCCGATACAGCTGCGAGCTATAGAATGCAAGATGGCGATTCTTTTAGTATATTTGTCTTTAATAAGTTCTTTAATAAGTTCTTTGTTTAATTCACACACTCTTTTTATACACAAGAGTGTCGTGATCTGTTGGCTCACATCATTTGAAATTTAATTAAATGGCACATCAACCACATCATTTCAAACGTAGTGAAGTGATTCCAATTAACGCGCGCGCATCCAAGACAAGAGAAATTAATTTTGCACATTAAAGAGAGCACGCCACGTACTATCTAGTGGCTTTCCCTCCTGATCTATAGTATTGTGCTTCTCGATTTCAATTGACTCTCTCATTTTGCGAGAGAACTTATGACTATCAATTGCCAAAATGGTTGCTTCGTCCCATTTTATACGATGGTCGTAAGTCCAAGTATGTTTAGCCACAGCAGATTTATCTTGCTCGGCTTTCTCACAATTCGTCTTGTGTTCCTTAAGACGTATTTTCGACCAGTTTCACCAATGTAAACCAGACCTTGTGAATGTGGTTTCAATTGAGCAAGAAACAATAAAATTATAGGAATATTTCAGAATATATAATATCGTTTAAGCGGAATATTTTGGTTGTATTTTCCTATTTCTACTGCAAATACTTGCAGAGTTCTTTAATATTTAATCTTCCCATCATATACATTGGAAATCAATATTGGCGGATTGAATTGAGTTAAGTGACCTTAGACATTCAATGGATTTCCATTTTAGAAACTTCACACAAAGTGTTGATTTACAATCATTAAGTGCATCAAAATTAAACAAATGAGTAACTATTCAGCAGCAGAAAGCTGTCTTTTAAAACATGGTGTTTTGCAGCCTAGACCTAGGCCTTCTAGTTTTATTTATATTTTTTTAATATTCAGCGCTTTTTCACATGAAAAGACTGGGACTAGGTGATTTGGGGGTGGGGCGGATGGAGCAAGCCTAGAAAGCCTAGGTTTCGCTACACCTTGTCAACATATATAAATAGTGTTGCTTCAAACTTTATGATAAAAAACCCGATTTTCTAGACGTGTATACAAATAAAAATAGTAAGTTTATACTGTAAATGAGTTTATTTTACCTGCATCAAATTCGCTGTTAAGTTGCAAATAATTCTGTTTGAGAACGCAACAATTAGGCATTTCACAATCAGGGCAGTTTCAGGGCAGTTTTGGCCTTGTTGTTGGGAAATCCACTGGGCCTTCTATTTTTTCGCTTCCGTCAGGCTTGTGTCCTTCCTCCGCCCCGCCCCCAAATCACCTAGTCCCAGTCTTTTCATGTGAAAAAGCGCTGAATATTAAAAATATATAAATAAAAATAGAAGGCCTAGGTCTAGGCTGGGTGTTTTGGTGATGTAAAATGTCACGACCTCAAATAAATAGATTGGTGCCTTTACCAGAACACCAGAATGATTTAAAATGAAATGTTTTCTTGCCTTCTTTAGGTGCAGTTTAGCCCTTATTGGAAACTCAACTTCATGACCTTCACAATTCTTGTCAAGGAAATAGTACCAGGAAGTGGGAAGACTATAAACCTTGAAAAATCTTCCTTATCCAGCATAATAGCTCCAGGAATCTCTGATGGATAGGCTTTGTCATTGAATATGTATCTGAACACATAATGGTCACAATTGCACGTCATCATTGGATCCACAGATTTTGACTTTAATTTTAATTTTACACCATTTATAAATTCAGCCCTAGCCTTGTTCAGTCGTTCAGTTGCAACTTCAGGACTGTCATAGAGTGTTCTGAAAGAAGTTAGAGCAGCAAACAGATGAATTAACAATTGCATGTGTTATTTTATAAAGGGTTTATGGTCCCATTTAAATAACTCACCTTATTAAAAACTCTGGAATATTTTCCTCAGGTTCCCAAGTACACTTCTCCATATCAAAATCACTCCATTTTATAAGATATTCTTTATTCTAGCGAGACAGAGTTTACAGATATATATTATTTTCTACTTATTCTATATGTACTAGACAAAACATGAGCAGCCAATCTGTATCTGCATGATATACAAACTCGAGCCGAATTATTGTCCTTAAAAAATGACCCATCTTATGAGTTCATTGGCAAGGTAATTTTAAAAATAAACATTGTCTAACCGAGAAAATCAAAGCTGAAGTTTATGTAAATCAGGAAAAACCTTTATCTGATTTACAAACATTGATTAAACATTCATTTCATTTGTATTTTCCTCGTGAATTATTAATGAACTTTTTTAAATTTTATAAAATTTACAATTTTAGTTAGAGTTTATGTTTATTCTAAAGTTTGTAGAATAACTTACATTATACAACTTCATATTCCAGTGTTATTTATTACAAACATTCATACCTGAACTCTTCCCGGACAGGAAATAATTTGTTCAACATTAAAAACCTTGTAAATATTCCCGTTTAGGATCTTTTTCTTCAAATTTCAAATGATCATTGCTTGTCAAATATTGTTTAAAATCCTTTGGTTTGGCTTTTCTGTTGCGAATACTCCTTGTCGGCGTTATTGCGGTCGTTTTGACTTGATTCCAGTAATCTCTACTGCACATGCACATTAAAAATTTGCTGACCAAAAGATATATATGTGTGTGGATGCAAATGTTGCATCTTTCTATTTTCTGGCTATGTAAACGTTTTCAGCAACTCATACACTATTTAACAATTATTTGCTGAAGGCGAGTTGATCATTGGGGAATATTCACCAAGATGAAGTTGAGTTTGGGACTGAATTTATTTTAATTTTGCTTGTTTGTTTTAATGTTTATCAGTAAATGACCCACCTCCATTTTGCAAATTTCGTTTTTGTTATATTCACTAGCCCATGTGCAGGCCCACAAAGAGAAGAATAGTGGGCCTGCAAGCAGGGGCGGATCTAGCTTAAAATGTGACCGTATCATATTCCTAGGTCTCGCATAACTAGGGGGGTCCGGGGGCATGCCCCCCCGTAAATTTTTTGAAATTTGAACCCCGGAAATGCCATTTCCTGCGTTCTGAGCCCATGATTCTGGCCTAAAATTTGGCCTTAACAAGGTCATATTTTAAACACAAAGTAACAGAAAAACACGCAATAACTCTTCTTGGTATCAGTGTTCAAGTTTCTGTTTCATGAAACGTAGCCGGGGGCGTTTTGACATAGAAAAGTCGGCTTTCGCGACTGAGTACATTTAATATTCTCGGCCGCTCCCTATTTAAATTAATAACATATTGCACGCGCAATAGTCGCAATGCCGCAATATGACTTTACAAATTAATATCTTTGGTTAGGCGAATGCTATGAAAACAAAAATACTGCCGTTCGGTTCATTGAAAGAATATCTCCTAATTCCTAACGATAGTTTTAGTCAATATAGCGATTTATGAACTATAAGATGTCAAGCAATATCATATTATTTCACTATATTACTCAATTTTCTCGAACAATGTATACTAAACCAGCCATACCTTTCGCCGAACATAACTTCGGCCCCTTCGGACATATCCTTTTCGTAATAGTCTTGTTCTAATTGGCATCCAATACACTATTTATAAAGTGTTATTTCAAGGACGACTTCTGACATTATGTAAGGCCATCACTCACTCAGTTACGTTAGAAGAAATGCGGCTGTTTAATAGCAATATGAGACGAAGTTTCCGAGCGGTCCACGATTATTTCATTTCTTGCGCAATCAAAATATAGCCACAGTATCAGAGGGTATCCGACGTCATAGATACACGTGCTGTGATTGGCTGGATACCCTCCAAGGTATCCAAATACCTCATTAAGTTACTATTTTTAGTAACATTTGAACCGCGGACCGTATCAGAACACTGCAGACGCATTTAAAAACATTTTCCCGATCGGGTTACGTAACCTCGGGTTATGCCTTCGGAAAGCTCTCGGCTCATCTTCGTCGAAAGTAATTTAATGCTTTAAAAACACGTCTAATGTTACATTTAGAGCTGTGAATTTTAAAATTTACGAAAGAATTTGCCCTCGTTCATCTTAGTAAACTCAAATTTTCACTATTTCACTGCGTGAAAATATATTAATATTGAATTTTTCCCCAAAACTATTTTAGTATGCATAATCGGAAAAATCTGACCGTATCTTGAGCTACACTCGATACCCCCTGGATCCGCCCCTGCCTGCAAGGAAGCTGGATGTTTTGTAAAATGCCCCTTTTCATAACACACACTATTCACACATCAATTGTCAGAAAATAACCAATGATAGCAAGCCAAATAGTAAACAAACTCGCATTAAAATGTTGCAGGGTTTTCTCTGCCTATTTAGAGTAGAAACAATGTGTAAATGGCTATGTTTAACTAAAAAAAAAGCAAGCAACCAGTCAGCTTCAAATAATTGCCAAATTTGAAAGTGTGCTCATTTTTAGCTAAATTCGGAACAGGCAAATTAGGACAAATATCAACAGAAAACCTGTCTCAAACATGAAATCATGAGGGACGTTGTGCAACCACATTGGCATTAATGTGTGCTTCTATCGCCATTGCTATAAATATACTGTCTCACTTATCAGATTGTGTGTGTAATTCTTGTTGGCGGAAAGTACAAAATATAGTTCAGTTACTTAGTTTGGTAAAGAACTCAACAAAAGAAAAGAGCGTTCAGAGTCATTTCAAACCGCAATGTTTCGCCCTCTCAGAGAAGCCCAGCAAATCACAAAGTGTTTCGAATAGCCTTACATGCAACTGCCTCTAAATCTTCACCATGGGAAGTGCTGTTTTCTTCAGTGCAAGAACTGAGTCAATATCAATCAAAAGATAATGTTCTTGAGGAGTATAGACGTATCAAATCTGTTTGAAATTAATGAAACTCAAGTAAAGGTTACAAAACTTTACCCCAGTGGTAATGTTGCTATTAGTTGACCTGCACCTAAGGACAAAAGCGGACTTATAGCTTCATTAATATCATTATCAAGACACCAGCAATCTAAGCATAAGCAAAATCGCTGACTCCTACTGGTTGCCGCCTTTGAATTTGCATGCTTAGGCAAAATAATTGGTTGTTATTGTTTGTGACTGAACAAGACCAAATCCTGAATAAATTGAATGTCTATGCATACATGCATGTCTTTTGTGAGTCATACATGTTAAAGCAGGTCTTTGAAACTTATTGCTCAATCAAATGTAGTGAACAGTTTTACTCCGCAAATGCGCAAATATTTCTCATGGCAAGATTCGAAGAGAAGATGGGTTCCTCAGATATATATAAAACGAAGTGTGACTGAATGACTTAATTAGTTTATTAGTTTATGTTTTGCAGACCTCGATCGATCAGTAATCAGGTCACAACAGAATTCATACATATCGTAAATCTGCAATATTCTTTACATGAATTGGGCATTGTACAATGAAGTGGAAATATTTCATTTATGAACTAATCATTTGCATTTAATAATTGCTCTACTGGCTACAATACTGCCATTAGATTGCATAGTTAGTATGAACAACTTACTGTGGACATCGCACAACAAACAATGAGGTGTTGACATATTACTTTCTGTTTGGTTGCAAAAGCACATAATTAACCATTATGTAGTCGCTCATACGACCATGACAGGCTACCAATGTCAGGGCCGTAGCGAGGGGGGTGGTTAACCCTCCCAGCTTTTTTAGAATTAACATATTCGGAAAATTGGGTTGGCCATTCGGAAAATTATGGCAATAATAGTATAACAAAATTTTAGTTGTTAAACAGAGGAAATATAATATAATTGTATTGTCAGTATAAACTGATTTACGAAATCATGGCATTTACATGGATAACATTTAACAAATCATCAATCAGTAAATGTTTTTGGTTTATTACTTCTGAGGGTCGTAGCAACTGGGGGGGGGCTGCAGTATCTGCTAATAATCATTCTTTTTTCAAAATCATGCAGACCTTTATCATTTAACTAATGTACCTTTAAAATACTGACAATTTATTATTTTAAGAGGCTACATTATCCATGACAAAATGCAAAGAATCATATTACCCGTATTTTCCTGCAACTTCTCCAATATAGATAGTTAATTAAATACACCTTCGCCCATTTAGTAGTACTAAATTGTAAGCAAATTGTAAATTTTGACATATCAAAAGCGCTGTTTTCCAACCATCAGAATTGTGTCAAAACTTCCCCAAAGTCCAGGAAATGGCATTTCAGATACTCTAAATTTAAACATTTCCTCAGGCCTTCAGCCCTCATTTTCAGCCCCCCAATCAAAACGAGTTTCCTACGGCACTGCATGCTTCTGTAATATGTCTGTGCATAAAATATGTGTATTTTTTGTTTGTAAATTGCATCTTCATTTTCCGGATAGCAAACACCTTCATATGCTATGAAATATTGGGAAATTTTTTTTGTCATTTGGAAATGTTTGGCCTACACCCTATACATGCTATAATCCTGGCCAAAATTATTGTGGACACTACGTGCATCAAATAAAAGTAGATGTATTTCTATAGAATTAACCCCATAAATTCCTCCAATTCAATGTTGGTAAATGAAAATTTTAAAATTTAAATGCAAGAAACAACATTGAATAGGGAGCAGGGGGGCGACAAATTTCATGAAAGAATGTCGCAATGTTAATATTGGCGTTAGAAAAGTTAGGTGTCCACATAATTTTTGCCAGGATTGTCTGAAAATAACCTAAAAAAAATGGGGGTTGACAAAACGTGCACCCCCTTCTGGACCCCTTTCTGGATGCCTTTCTGGACCCCTTTCTGGATCCCATTTTGGACCCCTTTCTGGACCTGCAATTAAGAAAACATTGCATAGGCAGCTGTAAGCAGTCCGTCCCCAACCCACATTGGTTGAGATGGCTTCAGCAGTGACCCATAATTCGGCCACAAGACATGGCTTATTCGCAATAAATTGGAAGCCAATATTTGTTTAGACGCCTCTGGAATGGTAGACCAGACAGGTTCCCATGAGTTCCCAACTTTCACCCACGCATATGCGGATGGACATGGATTCGTTTGTTGAAATAACATGGATGTTGTCCAGATGCCAGCCTGGTATACTGCCCTCCTAGTGTGCTGGAGTAGTGTATTCTGAGTAGGTGGTATCTTGTCAACAGCTTGGCTTTTCTGGCTAAACAGCTCCATCCGGGCACTGTTAACATTCATGGCGTTACTTGTTTAATTTGTCGTAATCTACGACAACTAGTCTCTCGGTTCTTTGAAATGATTCAGAATGTAAGTCAAGATGCTCAAATGGATGTGCGGAATGATTTCTTCCTTTTCCCTCTAAATGCTGATGTAGTATCACAACCTGACAAGGAGTGGAAAACGGGCAGGGAACGTGATTTACGTTCACCAATATGGGCACAAATGGTGCTGATGCTGTAATGAGTGTAGTTCTTTCCAGTTCCAAAAGCTATTCAGAATTCAAGATCAGCATTTATCTGAGAGAGGTCATGAAACACACCGGTAAGAACAACGACGACGTCTGTGTCCACAGTTCGCACCTGGATGGATTTTGCTCCATTCTCCAAAGCATGCCTCACATGAACCACAATCCTAGTGTCTGCTTTTACCTGATTGCAGCTGGACATTTCGATCTGCATTCCAGCATATGTAATATGCTCTCCAGCTGTGATATACCGAACGCTCAGGAGGGACGCTGCAGTCTGCAACTTTTCATGACAGGAATTCAAAAAGTTCCTTCTTGTTGATTGGATCACAGAGGAAGTCATTCCAGTTGCCCGGCAGCTTGGTGTCACCTGGTACTTTTCTACGCACACCTTTTTCTCATTTCTCCCTGGTTCCCTCCTTCAGGCTATCTGGCCGGTATTTGTCCCACACAATGTCCACTTGCTTTGTGTCAAGCAGCTGGGTTATAAACACGTTGTCAGCATATTCCTGGAATGTTGAGACGTTTATTACAGGCAATGCATGTACTGTGACCACACCATCCAGAACTTTGCAGTCATATAATACAGGTACCTGAGTGCCTCTGTCTGGTCTGGTTCCGCGATACATTGTAACAGATGATATTTGGTACCAGACAGATTCGTGTGCAAAGAATTGACTGATGTCTCCATCTCTATTTTGTAAGGTATAACTGTATAACTGGCTGAAGAGTGCCACATTGTTCTCAAGCACCTTTACTTTCTTGCAATCCTTCGATCTGACTTTCAGCTTTGTTGAGAACAGGGGTAGTGAATTCTTTGAGATTGTATGATGTATGGAGTGACTCCGATCCATGAGCATGGTCTTCACATACTCTTGATACTTCTTTGTGCCTGTGTCTTTGAGTGTACAGATTGTATTCACTACTGCCTCATTTGCGCAGTTACGACTATCAAGAGTTACCAACTCTGGGAAGTCATGCAGGAAGGGATTTCCCATCTTGCGTATTGTGTTAGATAGGCTATCAACCTGTCGCTGGAAGGTTTTCTGTGCTGCAAGCCCCTGTTCATGGTGTTCGAAGTTAGCTGGGTTTTGCGGATCATCGTCATGAAGATATCCATTCAGTCTCAGAAGTCTGGCAAGCTCGGGTCCAGCGGTCATCCAGCATCTGAAGGAAACTGGATTCTTAGTTAGTCCTACTACACCACCAGATGCTTTCACCACTTTATTCTCCTGCTCATGCGCTTGGTCGATTGGGATCACAGAGTATCTGTGTAACGACTTTGCGATTGTGCAGTGATTCCGAGTTTCATCTTTGATCTCTTGTGGCAGTGCCTTCATGTCTCTGATGTGTACAGGCAGCCACCGAGAATAGTTCATGTGGTCTAACACATAGAACTATGGTACGAGTGCCTCTAATACAGTAACATGCAATGGGAAGTTTCTCTCCCTATGGGCTCTAACAAATATGAGAATCAGAATCTCACAGTGTGCGATCATGTTCCAGAACTTGAACGTGGGAAATTTCTTACACATTTGTTCCAGCCAGTTGCTCAAACTCTCATCAACATTAGATCTCTGGTTGAATGCTTCATTCAGTAGCCTCTGAAGAACAAGAACAGTGACCTTGTGGGCATGCCAAGTCCTGGTAATGTGTGATACTTTCAGCAATGAATCAACTGTTCCAGATGAAGCAACTTCAGATTCAGCAAGAGCTGTTGTCCAAACTGAGCCATCTAATAAATCGCCAACAGTGTTCCGTAGCGCCTTCTCAATGTGCAGTCTGCCCATCATAACTACATAGACTTTCTCGCCATAGAGATCTGGGCATTTCCAATGTACGTACTTTGCGAGCGTGACTGAACCATTTCCTACTCCTTGTCAGGATGTGATACTACATCAGCGTTTAGATGGAAAGGGAAGAAACCGTTCTGGCAGGCATGGAATGCTTATGAGGAAGTTACTGATGCCTTTGTTTATCTTGCCACACATCCGTTTGAGCATCTTGACTTACATTCTGAATCATTTCAAAGAATCGAGAGACTAGTTGTCGTAGTTCATGACAAATTAAACAAGTAACGCCATGAATGTTAACAGTGCCCGGATGGAGCTGTTCAGCCAGAAAAGCCAAGCTGTTGACAAGATACCACCTACTCAGAATGCACTACTCCAGCACACTAGGAGGGCAGTATACCAGGCTGGCATCTGGACAACATCCATGTTATCTCAACAAATGAATCCATGTCCAACCGCATATGCGTGGGTGAAAGTTGGGAACTCATGGGAACCTGTCTGGTCTACCATTCCAGAGGCGTCTAAAGCGTGCAGAGAATTCGTGAAATGTGGCTGCAAAAGGGCCTGTACAGTCTGCAAATGCAGCAAGGCAAATCTCCCTTGCACATCTCTTTGTCGGTGCACATGTTCATCTAAATAGGATACATCGACTGTGAACTGTCTGGTAGAGATACATTGTATTGAAACATTGTGGATATAATTCCTGAATACTACCAGTGTGTACTTAACATGTAGGCTGATATGTAGCTATAGAAGTCACAAGAACCATTCAAAATCAGGCCAAGTAAGCCTTTTTCGGACATTATCTTTGTTCATTTCCAATTTTCACACCACATATACGAAATTTCCTTTTTTTGCCGGCCATTTTGAAATTTGGCCGCCATCTTGGAAACTGGTGGCCTGTGCAACATTCCATGACAAGCATCTGTTTCATTGACCCCGGAAACCCCTGAATTGACACCTCATTTGTTCATTTATGATTTTTACAGTCAGATATATGACATTTCCTTTTTTCTGGTGGCCACCTTGGATTTTGGCCACCATCTTGGAAAATCGGAACCAATCAAGTGGGTTCCATGGATAAAATCAATAGATAGGTCGAAAAGAAACTCCATGCCAAATTTGGTGCTTTTGCCCGGCCAGTAACGTTAAATTTGTTAAGCCACCTGACTATTAATTTATGTGAAAAATGCCAAAACATATAAGAAAGATGGCAGGAAATTTAAATGCCAAAAAAGAAAACAAACAATTTGCTAGTTTGAAAGTGTAAAACTAACCGAAGACGACATTCCTGGGGCTTCTTTGGAAAACCAGGACCAGAAACAGCTTACTGTGAAGCAATTAAAATTCTGGTTGTCTTTTCGGGGAGCATGTATGTCCGGAAAAAAGATGAGGTGTTGCAAGAGTCTAAAACTACAACAAAATACCTGAACTGCATAACAAAATTGTAGACCTAGACCCGAGTTTTTACCAAGTCGAAACTTGAATGTCTGACCTGTAATAAAGAAAATTAGTTGGGTATTTCAAGTACAAACAACAAATTTCTAAATTCTCCCGCAAGTGACCACAAGTTTTCAGAAAACTTAAAATACTGCCCAGTTTTAACACAGGTGACCCGGCGAAAAATTCTGGAAAAAATGAAAAGAAATACAGTCACCTCGCAGTTGGTTGACAAGCCTGTTGACAAAGGCTTTTTATGAAAAATCTGGTTCATGATTTGTATACAGACCTGCAAGAAGAAAAATCGGAGTTATAACAACCATTGTTGGGGTTGTTCCAAAAGTTAAGGTGCAGTGACTCTAAACAATTATAGAATAATATACCCATGTTTACCTATTACATGTATTGACACAGACCAGTGTGCAGCAGATGCTACCTCTTTAAGTCTTTCTGATTGTCATGAGATATTCAGAAACACTCTTGGACAATCAAAAAGCGTTATCTGGAAACAAGAGAGACAATGGCAGATTAAGAGCTTCCCGTTTTGGCCTAGTAGTTAAGAGAAACACTGATTACAGTGACTCATTCGTTAAAAGCATATATAATCCTGCAGATATTTCACAAATCCTTGCATACAATTTGGAGTTGAAAATGAAAACATGGTGGCTGAACTGTATGGAAAGGCAATGAATTCTGAGGGAAAGGCAGTTGACTGTTTGATGTTGGTTTGTGTGTAAACCTGTCATTGCCACATCTTGTTGCCGCACTTGATAGAGGTGTTTTTACAACCATTCATGTGAGAGTAAATATGGTGGTTTAGAAGTGAAGACATGCTTAAAAGCAGGATGTCTTGGGATCAGTGTTCAAGAGGCAGTAGATCATCCACAATTGAAAAGTGCGTTCTTCTTACATAAACAAAATAATACCATCAGTCTGAAACATGATCATAACTATTACTATCAAGTACAAGGGCAATTGGCTTTAACAACTTTATCTGTGATGGGAAACAATGTTGCCAAAGTTAAACGACTTTTATTTGAATAGACATTTTTAAGAAGTACCATGTTCACAAAATTATTTGAAATAATTATTAATAATATTACAAATTTAAGATATTACAGATTTAAATTACCAATTTCAATAAATTATTTTCAAAATATTACAAATTTAAATAATTATTCAAGGTTAAATTATTATTCACGGCACAGTGGAATGTCTGTGACATGGCAACATTTTCAAGTGATGATACATGTTTTGAAAATCAGATAAGGCGTAAAAAAAACCCTGTGGTTTTGGTTTCATATCGTGAAAAAATTAGGGTCGGTAGGTCAGAAATAAATTTTTTTTTTGAATATTTTTTTCATGGTTTTGGCGTTTTTTTGCCGGGCGATTTGCAGTAGAGTCCCGACATCAATATTAACTAGAGATGCGTATTTCCTATGGACGAATTTAGGCAATTTGGTTCAAATAATTAGTGTGACAACAGACGTCATTTTGGCATGCTGTATGAGCAGCCCGCAACCAGTGCCAACCACCTGGAGAAAATATGGTCGAACGGTCAATCGCGTTGAAAAAATAATAGGGTCGGCAGAAAAAAATAGGGTCGGTCGGGAACCGTAACCACAGGTATTTTTTTTACGCCTAAGCAACAATGCATATCCACATTAACAAGGCCCTTTAACTCCATTCTTCAGATAGTTATTTACATTTGGTAATGTCCAGATATTTATTTACATAACACAATAATTCAATAACTCTTTCTCGACAAGTGGTTTCGCATTACATTACGATTCAATTTTTCTAATGTAAATATCTCGGCGAGTATACCCTGCTGGCAGTGGTTTCTGAGTTGAGGAGAAACCACTGCGAGCAAACAAACGACTTTCTATCGAGCATGTGCAAAGATCATGTGATGGGAAGTGACTAATTTGTAAACAAGCGTGGCATATATACTGTTTTATTTCAGAGGTTTTATTTGTTGTCTGTCAGTTTTAATCGAACGACTTTTTAATCCTCCACGCAGTTCACAATTTATGTATAGGTTTTAATCTCTTTATTGCCAGTACTAAAATATTTTGACATCGGTGCCTCCTCACCCTACAGCTACAAATTGTGCATTTCAATTTCTGTCATATCTTTTTAAAATTTTGTATTTATCCGACGATATCATTTTTTTTCAATTCGGTCTACAAACTTTATTTTGTGTTGCTTAAACGTTGTTAAATTCCAATTCCCAAAGTTTCCAAATAATATAATGTTTCCAATTACTGTTGACTTTGACAATTATTGCAATTTTTGATCGTCGCGACCTCAACTGCTACAAATTTCAACCGATCAAAGGATAAAGATCGTCGTGACAGCGCTACTGATTTCTCTAAAAGGTTGATTTTTGTTGAAGTGTATAGTTATTCTGTTGAACGCTAGACAGTTTTCAAGTCATCTTAATTTATAATTTCTCACATTTTCAATATTTTGTAAAGCCGTTATAATACTTTGTAGTATATTTATAGCGTGTTACTATATTTAGAGCGTGATGTTGTTTTTCAAGTACAACTGACTCGCATTTTACCAGCAGTGGCAAGCATTTTACCAGCAGTGGCAAGCATTTACCCATGCGCACAACAACAAAAACTTGTCAAACTTGTTTTACCAGTTGAGAATTTAATGTATTTGTCTGTGAATCTGGATGGCGGCTACATGAAACAATCGGTTTCTCCTCAGCTCAGAAATCACTGCCAGGATGGTACGGCGAGTATTTACCCCCCCCCCCCTTTAAAACAAAAACCACCATTGAAATCCTCACAAAATAACCTTTCGAATGGTGGGTCAAGTTGTTTGTGTGATGTTACTCTGAGTGTATATCCACACCGGGCAGGCTTGAAAAATATGCCTGGCCACGGCGGGATTTGAACCTACGTCCTTTGGAATACCAGCCCAATGCTCTTCCAACTGAGCTACGCGGTCAGGACGGTTCGAGTATGCGATATTTCGGAACTGAGTCAAGTTCCTTTGATATCAGTGTAATCTAATAATCATGAAATCTGCTGTGTTGGTCAGGCATATTTTTCAAGTCTGCCCGGTGTGGATATACACTCAGAGTAACATCACACAAACATCTTATTCACCTGAGTACATTACACCAACACAGCAGATTTCATGGTGGGTCAAGTGCCGTCAAAACAGTACACAGACCGAAACAGTCGTATATTTATAGGAATATGTTGAAAGAGTTTAAAAGAGTGTAAATCACTCATGATGTATCACTTTGCAGTTCATATCTTTAGTTCGGTAAATGCTACGAGGACAAAAATACCACCATTTGATTCAGTGTAACAATATCTCCTCTATGAATTTACATTTCTGGTCCGAGTACGTCAAAACAATGGGAAGTTTGCATGCCAGAGAAATGGATTCTACAAGTCAAAGTGCACCCATACACATGCATTTGACGTCATCCCGGCTAAAGGAGCTCCTTATTGGCCAAGTATTACATAATACATGTGCGTGCAAGTAAAACTCAATATCTTGAAAAATTCATAATAAATATTTCTACTCGCCATATTCAAACGAAACTTTCTACACAAAAGCGCTTGAATACAAAGAGTATTTTACACATATAGCCGTTCAGAAAATGACGAAAAATTTAGAAGATATTCAACTTTTTCTCAATATGAAAGAGAATGTTTGGCCAAGTGCGGAGTATAAATATATGATTTTCGGTTTGTGTAATGTTTTGACAGCACTTGACCCCCCGTTTGAAAGGTTACTTTGTGAGAATTTCAATGGTGGTCTTTGTTTTAAAGGGGGGGGGGGGTAAATACTTGCCGAGATATTTACATTAGAAAAATTGAAACGTAATATAATGGAAACCACTTGTGGGACTATCATCTGAAGATGGAGTTAAACTCTGAAACATTGTAATTTAACCTGTTAACTAGACCCACCTGACCTGCACCCGAATGCACCCTACCTTATTTTACTCTGTCTATTGCCACTATACCAGACAGTTTTACTCTGTCTAATACCATATGATTTTACTTGTCAAGGGGTTAGCACTGGTGCTCAATAAAGCATCGACCCATTCAGTGGCAGCGCTCTACCCTTAATTTTTGTATTTGCAACAGTAAAATTGCCAGGCATTCGACAGAGTAAAGTAATAAAGTAGGGCACATTAGGGTACAATGCAACATACTTATTGGGTTAATTACGACAAAAAATATTTTGATGATGCCATCTTTTCATAATGTTGTCTAACCACATCAAGATATTAGGTAGGATAAAAACAGACATGAACACAGAATTCATCTCACTCAGGTAACCTTGAGGGCAAACTATGCTCATATGAACAGGCTCGTAAAGACAGTGGTGTAGCCAGGTAAACAGAAGTGGGAGGGGCAATGTGTGACATCAGTAAAACCCAACCCATTTTGAAATCTCCGGCTTCTCATGTAACAGCAGCAAGAAATTGCATAACATATCTGATTTCATACCTTATATTAGAGTGCCCTTCATAAAGAGATTAAATCTATTCATAGTGTCTCTCTGTTTGTTCTTCATGTTATTTGAGGGGTCTGTTAGAGGGTTCCAATGAATTTAACATGTCAAAGTAGGATACTGAAAGTTGACAAGCATACAGCAAATACTCCACATTTGGTTAATTGAGGAGTACAGACTCAGCGGTATTTCTTGATAAAAAATATGCGAGCCTTTGACATGCCTTATCGCTTGTTCAACATGAACACGAGCAATTCGTTGAGTTTCAACCACTTGTTCCTTGCTAAGTTGAACCTGTCCAGGCTTTCTTTTGGGTGGTACAAAAAGAATTGCTCCTCTTTCAGCAAGAATGTCCTGGACATCAAAGCCTTTGTCGGCCATTATCTTATCTCCATTTTACAGGTATTTACACAATCCACTCTTAATAATGGTGATTTCTCTGTCAGAAATATTCCCACAGTGGAGTTGACTGACAAATGTAACAGCAACATGAGGCACAATACTAATCAATACACTGCGCTGTAATGCTCTAGGCCATCCTGGGCATTGTGTTACCTCAATATTTGTTAGATAAGGAAATTTATCAGACGATGTCTCTTTTGCTTTTCTTCGTACATAATCCCAACGAGTCAAGTTATTTGCACAAGGCTTTATCTTCTCCCAAAATGCAAGAAGGCACTGATAAGCAGGAAATCCTGTATAAAAACAAATATCATCAGGGCAAGCCGAGAAACGCTCCAGTCCAAAGTTTGTTAAAGAAACATTCTTTCTTAAAGTGCCTATATCATTTGATCTGATTTCTTGCACTTCACTTGGTGGAATTAATATTAGGATGCTGTTTTTAAGGGTTTGTAATCCAAGTGAATATATATACACTTTAAGACCTAATCAGGAACGACTGCGAAAAATGCAGCACAAGGTCCTCTGGTAGGAATTGAACCTACGGCCCTGCAATTCCGGTGCAGCGCTCTAACCAACTGAGCTACAGAGGCCAGCTGTTGAGCTATAACGGTAAGTTCATGTATATATAGGTAATCGGGTGTGCGGGTTGTGACAAGGTGGACTTCAATGATCTGATGTCTTGCACTTCACTTCACTTGGTGGAATTAATAGTAGAATGCTGTTTTTAAGGGTTTGTAATCCAAGTTAGTATATATACACTTTAAGACCTAACCAGGAACGACTGCAAAAAATGCAGCACAAGGTCCTCTGGTAGGAATTGAACCTACGGCCCTGCGATTCCGGTGCAGCGCTCTAACCAACTGAGCTACAGAGGCCAGCTGTTGAGCTATAAGCAGTCGTTCCTGGTTAGGTCTTAAAAGTGTATATATACTCACTACAGAGGCCAGCTGTTCAGCTATAAGCAGTCCTCACTTGGTTAGGTCTTAAAAGTGTATATATACTCACTACAGAGGCCAGCTGTTGAGCTATAAGGAGTCGTTCCTAGTTAGGTCTTAAAGTGTATATATACTCACTTGGATTACAAACCCTTAAAAACAGCATTCTAATATTAATTCCACCAAGTGAAGTGAAGTGCAAGAAATCAGATCATTGAAGTCCACCTTGTCACAACCCGCACACCCGATTACCTATATATACATGAACTTACGGTTATAGCTCAACAGCTGGCCTCTGTAGCTCAGTTGGTTAGAGCGCTGCACCGGAATCGCAGGGCCGTAGGTTCAATTCCTACCAGAGGACCTTGTGCTGTATTTTTCGCAGTCGTTCCTGGTTAGGTCTTAAAGTGTATATATACTCACTTGGATTACAAACCCTTAAAAATAGCATTCTATATCATTTGTGAGATATTTACGGATTTGGAAAGAGCACAAAAAGTTAGTTAGTAAGTTCTTCAACCCTTTTTGATTTGGTTCAGTATTTTCCGAGATATTGACCCTCAAACATGACAATTTAAAAAAAAATCTGTCGTCCTTGGAGGCCTGGGACTCAGGAACGCGAGCATAAACAAACACTATAGGATTGTATTATATTTTGACGCTGTAACTTTTGCAAGAAAAGTTGGTTTATTAAGCTCAAAATCGTTCTCTGGTACTGAAAAAAGTTCCTACGATTGCGCTGAATATAAAATTGAAGGTGAAATGTACAAAACAACTTCAAAATCAAATTTGAAAGTGCTCCTTCGTAGATTGCATCTAGCTTCGTCGAGCATGAAAATGTTGGCATTTAGAGCTACGCTGACGAAATATGGGCCAAAAAATACGTTTGAAAGTTGGAAGAATATAACCAGGAAATAAGGAAATTAATTTTCACATTAAACGGACCTTACATGTACAGTATATCTTGATAGTTCTTCGTATTAAAGTGAATAATATATTTTCTATATGTACTGTAAAAAATGTATTTGCCATTTGCAATTTAATACCATATTTTGGGTTGTCTTTGAGTAATTATGTTTTGAAGCTTGAATTATTGAGATATAAAAATTAAATAAGGAGGAGCTTTTTCGATTCTATTTTGTACTGTTGAAAATCCCAATACATTTCATGATTCAATGATTGTATTAGCTTTATTGCTGCAATAGACCAATATATAAATACTTGGCTTGAATTTATGGCTTTGCTGTTAATGGTAAAGCTCCTAACATTCCAACCCTTGCCAAACAACCTAACTTGTGAGGGTTGGAGCCATCATGACATCTACAAGGATCCAGGCCAGTATTGCATGATTTAGGGGCTGTTTATGTGTGCCTGGTTTGCAGGGCTGACCCTGTTTGAAAGGTCTTGTATAGATGAAAATTATTGAGTGGAAATTTATATACATTTATTAAATAGCCTTCTATACAAGACCCTTCAACTATTATTGAATTGAGTTAGAAGCCAACAAAATCACAACATTTTATACTCGTACTCTAAACATGGCAGAACTTTCACTCTCTCTCTCTCTCTCTATATATATATTCAGGGCAGGAAAAATTTTTTCCTGGGAGCACAACCTGGAGCCAAAAATTTCCTTTATTAGTATTAGAGTATTTATGTGCTAAATCTGCATGTGCATAAACATATAGCACAGAATAAAAATCAGTAACAGAAGGGCCGCTCAGCAATGCAACATGCCCTCGTTCTTTTATGCAAAAATATGCAGTTTACTGGCCAGAAGGCAGAGCAGCGAGCCAGTACAGCGTGTTTATTGGCCAGAAAATGTCATTGACTGGCTAGGAAAAAGGGGGCAACATGCGTAATGTGACATGCACAAGGACAGAAACTTCAAAGCTTCCGACATAAGTGGCCCTTCTATATGGATCTCTATTCTATGATATAGTGTTTCCAGCTGACCATGGTTTTAAATTCAAGGAATGTCTGTCAACCATATGTTGTTGCACCCATAGTGGGACCATGGGTGTTAAAGTGCCTATGACATGTAAAGATCACTTAAAATGACTTAAAGGGAAATGGCAATATAATTTTTTATTTTCTCGTTTGAAAGAACATTTAAAACCATATATAAAACTCTTTTACAGTTTCTTCATATCTTGCTTACTTCTACAAATATTTTAATCGAAAGAAATGAAATGTCCGCCATCTTTGATTTTTGTAGATATGCATGTTACGTCAGAACAGGGGTCATACAATATTTTTATCTAGACAACGGCTGATCTTGCACTCAAAATTATACTCTGTCTGCCCTTGGAAATATCAAGATCACTTAAAACCTTTAAAACATCTACCAATCAATATTTGGTCAGCAACGAATACTTTATATGGTTTATCCCTGTTGTGACGTCACCAAAACTACCATTAATGAGATCAAAAATTTATC
This sequence comes from Paramuricea clavata, assembly GCA_902702795.2. Taxonomy (NCBI): domain Eukaryota; kingdom Metazoa; phylum Cnidaria; class Anthozoa; order Malacalcyonacea; family Plexauridae; genus Paramuricea; species Paramuricea clavata. The sequence continues at coordinate 100,101 of CACRXK020000096.1, forward strand.
CAAGATGGCGGGATATCTCATTACTTCAAGTGAAAATATTTCAAGAACTAAGCAAGATATGAAAAATCGGTAAAAGAAGTTATTAAATAGTTTCAAAAGTTCTTTCAAATGAGAAAATCAAAAAATATATTGCCGTTTCCCTTTAATAATTTCTTTTATAGAATTTTGGTAACTTGCTCCCTTTTCAAGATATTCAACTTTGTTTCATATGCAAATATCACCGGTGTGACATATCCTTACAAAACCAAATTATATGGGACATATATGGACCAACTATGGGATTGATATGGTTCAGCCTATGGGCCATATATGGGAGGTATATGGCTTTGGTATGGCCTGGTTGCCTTCATAGCATACCCATATCATGTTTTTGATATGGGTTTGATACGTGTTTGGTACAAATCCATACATATCCCATATGACTTACTATGGGAAATACATGGGTTCCTTATATCATTTCATAACAACTTTGCTATGGGTAAGATAGGATTCTATATGGGAATGATCTGGGAACATGATATGGAATTCATATGGTTCTTGATGTATAAACCTATGGGAATGGTATGGGTGCAACAATTATCATATTATATTGGGAATGGTATGGGCACTTGTTTTCATCCCATACCAAACCCATGTTAACATCTAACATCCAAATGCTAGATGCTAACACGTGTGGGTTTGGTATGGGATGAAAACAAGTGGCCATACCATTCCAAATATACTTGCTATAGCTCAAGAAAATTGTACTGGTGGCATACATAGTTTTATTAACATGCAAAAAATCTTCAAAAACACAATACACAAATAAATAGCATAGTTAATAAATAAACAAATTATAAAATTGCAAACTAATTTACTATTTCTTTATGAACTTGCAAAGTTTGTCTAACTAAATTACCATGGTATAACTATATATACAAACATGCAATAATGTCAATTGCTAAGTGCTTATTGGTCTATACAAATGTATCGGTATCTATAATGTCCTCAGTCCTCTCAACCCGTGGGCTTGACTACAGACTATTCAAACTCTTTGTGGATGCCTGGCTTCTACACTTTTCATGTTTATTTTTTGTATCACCTGACTTGGTGTAGGGCCTTCATTAGAAAATCTTGCAGAGCAATATGCCCACTGGTGGCAATTCCAGAACATGCCAGATCCATCTACAACTTCTATCATCTGCAGGATGAAATAATTCAAACGTCAAGATTTTGCCAGATTTGACAAAAATGATTATACTGACAGAAAATTTATACCCTATATTCTGCAGCCAAATTTCCATCAAGCATTTTTGCACCAAATTTATTATTTTACTCTGTCTAATGGAAGACAACTTTACTCTGTCAAATGCCAAATCATTATCAGACCTCTCAACTCTCGCGCATTCGGCGTGAGTCTCACACAATTCGCTTCACTCTCACGCCACGTTTAGTAAATCTCACGCATATAGCAGTTTCATGGTATTTTTTCAATAAATAAATATAATACTGTATTCTTAAATGCACATTATTAATCATTATACGGATCGCGAATCGAATATATAATCGCGTGTTATATTGTTCCTGCATGTACGGCCCGACATTTTCGCTTTTGCCCACGATATGCATGGATACAATATAGTACGCTGCATATGTAAATACGGCGGACAAAAGGCAGAATCAGTCGGAACAGAATTGTATAAGTAAATTATCAAAGGCAAATTAAAGCTCATTCCTGTATGTCACAGAAATAGAGAATAATACATGGGTGCACGGAAATTCCAGATTTATTTCAAGTGTTGAACATGATTAAATACGATTTTTCTCAGTGGCCAAAAACTCTATATAACACTTATGTTTATATAATAAATACAGTTATTGTAACTAAAGTGCCTTGTCTTAAAGGACTTATGAAGCAATGACGTATTTCATTAAAAAACACCAACTCTCATAAGGTATGAAATGCCATTTCAGACCCCCGACCCTGAACTTTTACAAAGGTGTCATCCACATCCCCAATCTCACTCTTAACTTCTCTGCAAAGTTGAGAGGTCTGTCATTATGTTTTACTATATGTCTAATGACAGACAATTTTATTTGTAAATATTTAATAAAATAACAAAGTACTAAAAGTAGGGCACAATTGCTTCTAAATATGCCAACACAGCAGCTTTTGCAGTTAATTATTAACCTTTCAATAACCAACACTCATCTTGATGAGTAAAATCATCTGATAATTAACTATCAAAGTACTGAAAGTGGGGAGTGTTAGGATGAATTGCATCTAAATGTGTTAACAAACAATGCAAAATAGTCTGGTGTTAGACAGGCCAAAATATTGAGCTTTGAAATAGAGCTGATTAGTGTGAATTGGGTCTTAATGAGTTTACACATAACACAGGGGGACAGCAAGATAACCTATCAAAGTTGTCCACTCTCTTTCACAAGTAAAATATTTGATCTGGTGTTAGACAAGGTAAAATAAAAAAGTACTGAAAGTTGAGCATATTCATCCTAACGAGTCAGCGTGAAATGTAAGTAGAGAGTCTTGTTAACTTGAATATACGGTCACATAGTTAAATGTTAATGTCATAAAAATATATGGAGAATTTTCCTGGCATTACACTAAGGCTAACATATTTTAATTCATATTGACTGGTGCAATTACACCTCTCCCAATGAAATATCAATTTTAATTTGAACAATAACATATGAATAAATATCAGAATCTTAGGAAGGTTGCTGCTGATTTGAGCAAGTAGATAAATTTTCAAACTATATGTAATATGAGCATATAGTACTATATAGTCTATATGTATAGGCATGCTTAACTCATTCCCATCTGGTGGAAAAGTAGCAATTTCGAGTGGTGTTGTTTCAAACGCTTATATCTCTCAAACTATACATCGCACAGAAACAGAAATTGCATCGTTCGAAAGACGAGGACTTCTGCTTTCCAACGATACCAATTTCATCCGTAGCTTGGTTAACGATTTACTCGCATAAATTTGCATAAATTATGATATAAAAAATGTTGCAATTATCCATAAATGTATTTAGCGGTTCAAATTTCAAATATGTCAAAGTTTCATGCATGTAGCATAAATAGAAATATTTTTATTGAATTTTTATATAAACTAGGTAGTGGAGTAAAATTTACATTTTGTGCTCACATGAAACAAATACCTTTATCAAAGGTCCTTTTTTATTGCTGCAACATGTTATCAATACAAATTTCCAATATTTCTTACTCTCCAAAGATAGTATGGCACCAAAATAAGTCTGTGATACCCACAAAAGAACACTCAAATCATGATTAGCAAAATGTCTTTATTTCTACAATTACTACATACATTCTTAGATAATCATTAGATTCATTACACCATTGACTTTAGTTATTAGTGTTACAACCAGCCTCAAAATTTGGTCATGCTATTCAAATTTGAAATAATCACTACTCATTTGTTTAGAAATTGATTGTTTTCACAATCTAGAACATGAAAATATTTGCAAATAGCATGACCAAGTGTCGTTGGACTGGCATCATCATGATTAGTAGTTATAAAAAAGTAATGTTTTCCAAGGCAGTAATGTTTGCTAAAGCAGTAATGTTTGCCAAAGCACATAATTGGATTATGTGGTGAAAATATTTCCTTTATATTGTACTACAAGACTGTAACCAAAGTGATATCAGATCACCACGTCATACCCAATCTGTTGCGATGAATATCTGGACTTCTTCCTGTATAAATTTCAAAGTCGCAATATAACCATTAGGATTGTCTGCAGCAACCCACAGATTTATTCCCCACATAGTAGGTCATCTAGCTTTCATGAACTGCCTAACCCCCAACCTATTTCTTGATTTGACAGTGTGTTTGTCTGCAACAACAATATTCTGTGACAGCTGGTACAGTTGTTGATGCAGTTTATTGCTGTAGTCTTTAGTACAGCATCTACCATATTCACAAACGCCATAAGCGCTTTGTACCTAACCCAAGAAATTATGTCTATTGCCCACAGACCATGATATAAGGTTTTTACACTCCAATAATTTTCAATCTCACTGTCGACCTTTAACAAACCTGCATATTATACCGGGTGGCGCAAAAAAAAGTACAACTGTTTGATTACTTGTAACTCAGAAACAATAAGCAGTAGAACCATAAATCGAGTTTAATTGCATCCAGCGATATCTAACTTAAATTTTGGTATATTTGACAGGCATATTCGTTCAAGATTAACTGAGATATAAGAGTTTAAACTTTTGTTAACAATTTTGAAACGGTCACAAATTAGCTAAAAATCAGTTTAATAGGCCGTTTTTAGCTAATTTGTGACCGTTTCAAATTTGCTAACAAAAGTTTAAACACTCATATCTCAGTCAATCTTGGCCGAAAATGCCTGTCGAATATACCAAAATTTAAGTTAGACATCGCTGGATGCAATGAAACTCGATTTTGGGTTCTACTGCTTATGGTCTTTGAGCTATATGCAATCAAACAGTTATACTTTTTTTTGCGCCACCCGGTACTAAAAGGCAATCAACCTCTCAAGGTTGGTGGACTGCAAGACCCTTCTTTATTAGTATATGGGGATAACTTTTGAGTTATTTGTATGTGGGCATATGTATTGGTATGGCCAGGAAACTACCTCCTGAAGCATTCCCTTAGTAAAAAAGAGTCGAATGAACTCAAGCTCACATGTGCACAGTTGATCGAAACGGATCCCGGACATGTCAGTGAGGAGCAAAATCTGGGAGAACATTCCTAGCGTCAGGATCATCATATCCGTCATGTACTATGGGGCCTAGTGGGGATGCTAGACAGGGAGCTTTCGAAACCTTAGGTCCTAATGGCTGGGCTTCCTTCTACCTCTACTCATCCCCCTACCTTCCCTCTGGGTTGGTGAGTGGGGTTCTCATGACTCATCAGAACTCTACTTCCCTGAGGCTATGAAACAGGAACAGCAGATAGGAACAGGATCAATATATTCATCAGTGCAAATAAAAACTTTTATAGATGTGGTGCCACTTAAAATTATAATAAGAGCCAACTAGTAAGATATAAGTATGAATACTTGGCTATTATGTATGTAACAAACAACCAAACATGTGCTCAAGGCTCATTTTACTTCGCCTAGGAATCAGAGATTTTTGTGCCTAAAACACCATAAATTTTCATCAACAATATAAATAAATACCATTTATATTTGTGAATTTCAGTATGAAACGATTATTTCAACACAAAAAAGCGATATGAGGACATACTTGGTCGTACTAATGAAGCTATACTAAATACAAATAAATTTACAATGCCATGTCAACGGCAAAACATTGAAATAGAAATTGTCTAGAAATGATACAAATACTTGCCTTGAAACTCCAGACACGACTCCCAATGCCAGGTTGAGATACTTGTCTTCATACGAAGACATTCCATCATTACTAGCACTATCAGTTTGCAAAATAAAGCCAAAAACATCTTCAGAATACGATTCAAACAAAACTACAACACAATACATTTCAACGCTCGTGCGTTCCCGTGCGCGATAATCAGGAAAATTGCTCTAAAAGATTTGTTTTTCCGCCTAAGCCAATCAAAATCCGTATCTAAGGTAAACAAACACTCCGGAAGTGATTCCTGCAGTCTTTTACCAGGAAACTGTAATGCTTTACCAAGAATTTGGCGTCCGAAGTTGGCCGAACACTTTCCGATCACGAGAATTGCCATAATAGGCTTAGATTATTTTGCAATTTCCCGAGACTGCTCTGAGCTATAGAATGGAAGATGGCGATTCTTTTGGTATATTTGTTATTATTATACGTTGAAAAGAAGCAAAAAGACGAGCATTTGAATCAGGCAGAACATTCAAAATGCAACAGCAAAATTGATAATGTGTCATTTGCATAAATTTCACCGCATTGATCATTTCAAGGTAAGAAATTCGCTTGAAATTGAGCGAGAAACAATAAAATTATATGAATATTTCTGAATATATAGTATCGATCAAGCGGAATTTTTTGGTGGTATTTTCGTATGTCTACTGCAAATACCCGCGAAGTTCTTTAATATTTAATCTTCCTGTCATATACGTCGGAAATTAATATTGGCGGATCGAATTGAGTTAATGTCTGCAATTAATCTTGCATATACAGTTAGCATATACAAATATATTAACCAATAAACATGATAAGTCTAATTCAAATATAAAACTCTTATAGTAGCATTTATTGAAGTATAAATGACAGATAAATATATTTATATCAGCGTTCGAAGAAATCCATTATTGTCGCGGCAAATTCAAATTTTAAACCGATCGACACACATGCTCGAATTTCACGAATGAAGATTGGACTAGGTATTCCTTTATAATTTGCTTTATTATAAACAAAATATAAACATATGCTCACCTGAACATTATACAAACATCGCTGGTGTATTACTAGTGAAAATCCAGTTGAATCTCATCAAAAATAGTTCTATTTTGAACATATAAAGCATTCACAAACAAAAAATTAATAAAATATTGGAGGTGTAATGACCTATCCCAAGATGCTTTGAGTGCGTGGCAAAAAACTAGACACCAGTCTGTTGGTCGCGCACATTGCGGTAATTATTCACTTAATTAATGTTAGAATAAATTTATTTTCCAATCCTATAGGAATTCCTATAGGAATTTTTAATTCCTATATGTATATATATATAGGAATTTCGTTTTCCTAAAGGAATTTTTTCACCATTTTCAAATCTTATATGAATTCTTATAGGAATTTTCAAATCCTATAGGAATTTCATTTCTTATAGGAATTCCCATAGGACATTTTCGTAAGTGTTGGCATAGCATTGCCATAGAAATCATATGTATGGATTCTCTATGGGAGGCCAGAACCACACCAAGTTTAGACTACCATATAATTCCCATAGATATGGGAAGTATATGGCACAACCAAGTGTGGACTACCATATAATTCCCATAGGTATGGGAAGTATATGGGACAACCAAGTGTGGACTATCATATAATTCCCATAGATATGGGAAGTATATGGGACAACCAAGTGTGGACTACCATATAATTCCCATAGAATTGGTTATATGTAAAAGCATGCCATTGATATGGATTATCTATGGACCAAGTAACCCCACAGATTTCCCATAGGATTAATAGCAATGTGTTTGTTCCAATAGCTATCTCAATATTTAACAAATTTAGACACCATACCAATCCCACATGATATCTATACTGTCCCATATCATGCCCACATATGGGTCATATATGGCCCAAACTTTGCCATATCTTTCGCATACTTTTGCTTTGGTAAGGATCACATCACATAATGATTTTCAGAAAATTATAGTTTTCTTGACGAATATGTATCTAAAAAACTTAAAAATTGCCCTTGTATATGTATTAATTTCATAACTGGTAATTAATCCTCTGTATTTGTTTTTAAACATATTTTATCAAGATAAAATAATGTGTTTTCAAAATGTAATTATGCGATGTGATGTCACACCAACCCCAAATAGAATTTTTGGTTTGTGTGATATTTGGGTCATAATTCTAAGAAGAAATGTGATGTATCTTTATAGTAAAAGTCACCTAATGACATCATATCTGGAAACTTTGACAGTGAAAAGGTTGATGAAGGTGTAGTAACTTAGATACTAGTATAATAGGTATATTCAAGGAAGACAAGCTCTTCACTTAACACTTTATTCTATATACGAATATTCTCAAGTTACACAATAACGTGCACATGTTCATATCATGCATAATGAATTGTACATTAGTTCCAGTAAGGTGCATTTACGTAATTTACTACAAAGGTTATGACACAGAAGCGATTTTTTATTATAGAGATAACATTTCTTCAAACGAATGACACAGATATTGCACATACCAAAAATCATATTTGTGGTTATAGTTGTGCTTTGAAATTATATTTCTTATTTATCATCTTCGGACCAAATATTCATATCCTTTGAAGTCATCATCTTTCCCATTAAAAAGCTGTAGATAGTTTGATAAACAGAACACAATGGTATTATTTCATCTTTTTTACAACCATGAGATAATCTGGTGAATCACATGTATGCCACTGATATAAAGACCTAAAAGTAGAGATAATTATACCTTAGACTTTAATAATGTATTACTTGCCTCCATGAGGCAAACTAGTAATCTGTTACAGCTTACTCAAGACACAGTAATCTGTGCAGCTCAAGCTTTGCCTTGACATTAGCAAGGTGCATTAACCTATTCCTATAATAAGCAGAAACTTTGCATGGCCCTATTAAACTGAATATGTCCAAAGTTTATAAAAATATTAAATAAGACCTCAAAAATTACTTCTCCTTTGAATCAGCTTATACCACATCAAAGAGAGAGCTCACAAATGTTAGAATAAAAATATTGACAAACATTAAACGTCATAATGAAGTGCTAATAGTGTACATTTCCCTTGGTAGTCCAAATTTCTTCCTACTGTGAACTTTTGTTAGACACAAAAACATTTGATATTCTATCTCTCTGAAAACAACAGAGTTCCGGTGCACCCCTAAATCCTACATATTTTGTGAATGGCCAAATCAAACCGGTTATCCCTTGTCTATATCAAACTTATAGTGTTTTTCAATAGTTAAGCTATTAGTATTCATTGTTGAGTCTAAAGTACACATAATTTTTCGTTTGTTTACTTGCAGTCGCAGAATTAATTGTGGTATTAATTGCCAAATGTGACTATCACACAATATTTACAAATAGAAAATATTCGATTCACTTACCAAGAACTAACACGATTATGCCCGTTCCATCTATAAATTAATTTCTTTACATCCCTGTTATATTCTTCTGGCTTTCAAAACGTATACTTCAGTGTATGCCAACTCCGTCATGCTCGGCAATGCTTGACGACATTTAGGAAGCCTCACTTTCCAATTTGATTTTGAAGTTGTTTTGTGTGTTTCACCACAATTTTATATTTCGCGCAATCGTATATGAACTTTTGTCAGTACTGAAAGATGATTTTGAGCTAAATAGACCGACTTTTCGTGCCAAAATTATCATTTTAGTAAGTTATAGTGGCAAATTGCAATATAATCTATGGTGAACAACCTGCCAAATTAAACCAGACTAAACCAAATTAAACCAGACAAATTGGGCGTATGCTTAGACTGTGAGAAAGCCATTCCAGTAAGAACCAATCATGTGTTGAGAACTCTGAATCTTTCATGTTTGGGAAACCTTTTCCAAGCCCAGCCAATAGAAATCATTCTATCGGAAAGGTTTACTGATTCTGTCCAATGAGATAGCTGTATTAAACTATAGCCTCAGGCAAAATATTTCAAGTATGACATTTGATATTTAGATCTGTCAAGTCATTTCCGATTCATTAAGATTTAAGCTTGATATAGTCACAGAAGGTTCTCATCAATCAATATACTTGTCAACTTACACTTTACATTATAATTATCCTGTTGATCATGTTATGAGCTGAAAGTTTGACTCTCAACAATGAATTATTAACATAGGAACATCGCAATTTCATAATATGACGTGTTAATTCCCCAATTTGACTGATATCTTTTATTATATTTAATTATAGTCTTGTATAGATAACTGTAGGATAAAAGGATGTATATAAATATAGCCTGTCACCCGCAACTACATGCCCTCCTTACAGTCGGTTCAAAAATAATCCAAGCCATAAATTTGTTGTTTGAATATTGTCTTAAACATGGTTTAATATAATGATGCCCACAACAGATATATAAGAGCTTTATTCGTCCAGTGAATGTTTTGCATACCACGGCTGTGTTTCAACATGCCGTATCATATTTCGAATCCCCGCAAGTAATGTTAACCACACTTTAATACTAGGATAATATAGTTATTATGTAGACGCACCATGGTTAGCATAGCCTTGTAGTATTTAATTTGTAGTAAAACTGAACTAAATTAATGAATGTATTACGTATGGCACTTAGGCACTATATAGCTATACGCAATATATTCAATAATCACAGTAACATGTCTTCGACATTCGCGCCATCTTATTTATGGCGGGAAACAAAACACCTTTACCAAATCATGTTAGTTATTGCTTTGTGAAGTGCTAAATCTTAAATACGTGTAATAGGGAAAAAGTAAACGATGTACCTGTATACGAAATTCCACCATTCTCAATGCGAGTCGAGGAGTATTTTACATTTCCAATTCCTCATATGAGAACATGTTCCTGCCAATACTGCGCATTATCTTGCGGTATGCATCGAGATGCGTCAGTAAACGGCTGCATCGCTGCAATATTCTATCGCCTTATAACGTCGTTACTATTGTATCAACATTTTCTCACTGTCTGTCTAAGATAAGATAAGATAACTTTATTTTAGCAGGGTGGCCCATTCAGCACTAGGCTGGTATCCATAGGGGCCCTGCGTATATAAATATATCTATTTACACAATAAGAAAATATAATAAACTAAACTAGTAATAGTACATATATAAATGTATAATTATAAAAACCTAATTGTACAATGAGTATTAATTATTAAAAACTGTGTCTTTGTATAAGAGACTTGAAATTAGACAAGGTCCCTGCCTTTTTAATTCGATCTGGAAGATTGTTATAAAGCAGTGATCCCGAGTATAGAAAAGATCTCTTGCCCAGACTAAGATTTGGTTTTGGTAAGTGCAAATCATCTTTCCTTCTAGTATTATAAGAATGAATATTTGAATTCCTTACAAAATATCCACTTAAATATTCTGGGACTAAATTGTTCAAACATTTAAATACTAAAACACACTTGTGAATTTGTCTACGAGTAGATAAATCTACCCAATTTAAAATGTCAAACGTATTTCTGGAGCTGTCTCGTTGTAATATTATTCGTGCTGCACGGTTTTGCAGTTTTTGGAGGCTTTGAGAACACCCAGCAGGCAGCTCGGACCATACAGCATCAGTGTAGTCAAAAATAGGTTGCACCACTGAATTGTAAACACATTTAGATGCCTCAATTGTCAAGCAAGACCGTATTCGCGAAAGTATACCTAATCGCTTGCTCACTTTGTTGCAGATCTCTTCCGTATGTTCTTTCCATGATATTTGTTCATCTAGCATTACGCCTAAGTAACTAAACTTTGGCACTCTTTCAACTAGTTTGCCTTGTAGTTGGATGGTAAAGTCTCCGAAACGACCAAGTTTTTGTTTTGTTCCAAAAAGCATAACCTTAGTTTTGCTGTAATTTAAAACAAGTCTACTGGACGTCATCCATTGTGCAACACGATCTAAATCATTTTGAAGGGTTTCCATTATCTCATTGGTATCAGAACCAGAAAAATAAATTATTGTGTCATCGGCGTACATACTGATTGAACAGCTTAATAGACATTTTGGCAAGTCATTTATGTGTAAGACAAATAATAACGGCCCAAGCACAGATCCCTGGGGAACGCCATAATTCAACACTCGGCTAGGAGATAGTTCGTTTGCATAATTTACTCTTTGTGTCCGGTTTGTGAGGTAATTCCGAAACCAGCTCATGGTCTGACCTCTAATTCCATAGTGTTCTAACTTGTAAAAAAGGCATTCATGATCGACAAGATCAAACGCCTTTTTGAGATCAACAAACACTGCACCTGTCACTTGCTGCTTATCCATATGTTGCAATATATGGTCAACAACATGGATAACAGCAGTTTCAGTGGAATGATTCTTACGAAACCCTGATTGATGTACGGATAAGACGTTATTCTCTGTAAGAAATGCCACAAGCTGGGTTTGGATTGAACGTTCCATTATCTTGGAGATCAAAGGGAGAACTGAGATAGGTCTATAATTGTTCTCTTCATTTCTTTTGCCAGATTTAAAAATAGGTATAACCTTTGCCTCCTTCCATTCCAAAGGAATTTCTCCGCTTCTGATTGTCAAGTTGATAAGATGCGCAATTGGCTTGGCAATCACACTGGCACCATCCTTTAGCAGTTTTGCAGGAATCCCATCGAGACCAGTAGCTTTACTGCCTTTCAACTTCCGCAGTTCATTATGGACAAAGCTTGAGCTCACATCATTTAGAGCAAAATCTTGGTTGACTCTAGGGGTCATAATGAGAGGCAACAGAGTATTTCCAAAATGCTTACATAAAGTACTAGCAATTTGAGTGAAATACTGGTTGAATGCAGTCGCTGTAAGATTTTGGTAGCGTGTGGAAGTAGTGTTCTTTTTCTTTGGCAAAAGGTCATTCAATGTCCTCCACATTTGTTTGGAATCTTGTTTTCCAGTTAACTGAGAGGAGTAATAAATACTTTTTTCTTTCCGTAATTTCCCAGTAACAGCATTGCGTAGCCTTTTGTAGTTGCTCCAGTAGATCTCTTGATTTGTCTTTATTGCTTTCTTGTGGTAATAATCGCGCTCCTTCATTAGGTTCTTTACTTCGCGAGTAATCCAGGGTAGTGATCTTCCACGTACACGGCGGGTACTAACTGGTGCGTGACTATCTGCTACTGTTTTAAATAAATCTTTAAACGAATTCCATGCTTCTTCAGGATTTGGTTCCATCTCTAATATGTCCCAAGGGACATAGCTTAAATCTGTTTTAAACAGTTCAGAGTCATAATTCTTATAGTTCCGAACTTGGACAGTCTTTGGCGGCATAGGCTTTATTCTGTGGAGTTTCCTAACTCCAACAATAGCGAGGTGATCAGAGAAACCGATTTGTATGACTCCAGAAGAATATAATTCAGGTCTAGATGTAAAAAATAGGTCAATTAACGTTTTGGAATGTTGCGTAATTCTTGTGAACGTGGTAATTATCTGTTTAAGACAATAGATCCTGGTCACGCGTTGAAGGTTTTTGGTTGTTGACGACATACTTGGGGCAGCATAATCAAAGTTGAAATCACCTAGCAAAATGGTTTCGATACCGTCTTTCGTAAAATTGGCCAGTCCTCTTTCTAAATTATTTATAAATATAGAAGGGTCAAGATGGGGAGGTCTATAAAAAGCACCAATTAAGATATTTTTAGTTTTAGGTTGGGTTAACTCAAACCATATGGCCTCTATATTCTCGTCTATCGGTGGTATAATAGCATTGTTTTCTAACTGGTTAAAACCGAGGTTTTCAGCGACATAAACAACTAAACCCCCGCCATTACGATTTCGGTCTCTTCGCATCAGGTTATAGCCAGGAAGAGAGATTTCGTTATCCATAAATGAATTATCAAGCCATGTTTCGTTTAGCGAGAGTACATGTGGTTGATACTTGTCACAAAATAATCGTAGTTCGTCCAGTTTGTTTCTTAGGCTGCATATATTGAGATGAAACACACGCAAACCCTTCATGTTGGCAGGGAAATTTGTTGAAGGGCCAGGGTTTAATGATATGTCATTCGACAACAATATAAGGTTAGCAGCAAGCGCCATGTTTAGGAAACGTGTGGCCGTAGCCACTTTTACGGCAAGCGTTATCTTGGTCTGAAAGCTGCTCCCTTTAGATCTTAACTTCGGGCGAAATTCAGGAATCTTTGGGTGGCTCACGTCGTTAGCTGCCATCAGCATTTGTAACTTGGCATCCTTGCCCGATAATTTCATAGGATATTTGAAGAACTGAGCAATAAATAAGCCGACCAGAAGATATATTACCAGAGAGCGAGGATTTGACATATTTGCACTTTTTTATATGTATGTCCAATAAAGCTGTTAAAAAAAAAAGAAAAAAGTTTATTTAGGTTTTTATTTCATTTTATGTTCTTGCAAAGCTTGATTGTTGTCTGTTGATAATTTATTATACTCTAGAATCATGAAAATATAAATAGTTGTCGAATAAAATTCATTATTTTGGATACCGAAATGTAAACAAAGCCTTTGTTTACATACGGACTTAGCCTGCTCGCAGGCCGTTTGTCAGGCAGAGGCTGCGAGGTACGGCCTGCGACCTTTATTAGTAAAAAGTCGATTTGTGCGTACGGAGCGTACGCAAAATTCCCATTGGTCAGAAGTGCCCCATGAGTTAATATCGTGCAAATATTTAACTCGTACGACATTTTGCAATGTAATTTTAAAGCTGGCATTCAATCAGTGGCGTATAAAACCATGACTTTGTTTATCTCTTCGAAGAAGTAACTGAATGTATTTGAGAAACTTTCAATTTAAATTAACGTTGAAGGATGAGCGAAGGTTAGCAATATTAACTGTACTTCCAACGGGATTTGATAAAAGTTTAATCTGACCAATACTTTGTCCTCGTCAGCTATAAACCATTTCCAAAGAAGTACAAGGGAAAACTTCGACGTATGCCTTGCTGATCTTTGCAGAGAGAGTAAAATAAGTCTAGTTCAGGCTGACAATTTATCTAACCGCGTTTGCATCACTTGCGGCAGAAATCTTCGAGACTTTTGTGTGTGTTTTCAAACGTTGAACAACTTAGCCCAGCGAGACGTTCGTTGAGACACAGGCAGTGAATCAGCTAATATAAAGCAGTTGATTGTCAAATGCCTCCGAACATTTCTCCCAAATACTTCCCTGTCAATTTCTGCCTAAACAATCTGGTCTTGAATAAGTCAAGACAATGGGCAAATTATTAAAACAGACGCCGTCGAGGAAAGTCGTTCTTAGAACACCTGGCCAATTTGAATTTACACCTGGAAATTTTGCAAATTTTGTCTCTCTCTTTGAGACTTTCTTTTTGGGAGTCTCAACTAGTGACATATATTATTACAACAAGAGCTTTTTTAAAAAAAATGTAGTTATTAAACACGGCAGAATCGATGCCGCGGCCACGGGTTTTCAAATTGTCTATTAGACTTCACGCAATAATGATTAATGTTGTTTTTTAGCCTGCTATTATTCGACACTTTTAATAAATAGTGTTTGTTCAAAACCTAAATACGTTTCCTTAAATCTTACAGTTATATTTTGGATATAAATGTATAAAATACATTAACTAATAGAGAATAAAATTTTATATATTTAGTTACAGTTATATTTTATAGTATAGTTACATAATTTAAAACGGCAATGTATACGAACAAGACAGCAATATACAAACGGGACTATGTTTTAAATATTAGAACACTTTAGGGAAAAAACGACCATGCATTATTTTAGATTAAAGTTTAGACCTTGGAATCCTAGTGAAAGATACAGGCGTAAAATTGCGCGTGAAACTGTTTGTTGCAGGGGTGGATCTAGACGTTCTTGTGACTAGTTTCCAAGACAACACTAGCTCTCACCGTGAGGCGCGAGTTAGCTAAGGGGAGGGAGGGGGTCCAGGTCCTGGAATAAACACAAATTAACAATTAAAGTTCATTTTTTTTTTTTTGAGGCATTTGCAGTCTCTAAAAAAGAACCTTTAAGTTTATACTTTATGTCAATGATCAATATGAATATGTCATTGTTCATTTGTTCTTCTGCTATCTTCACTGTGACTTCACGTCAGTAATGTAAGATGACAATGACAATTGGCACACAACTACCACTGTTCTTTCAAAGTTATACAACATCTTAGGATATCACTGGATGATCTGAATCGTATGCAGTTGACCATTGTTAGCAAAGTAACATTTCAGTTATTCAGTATATGTCAAAGCAAACCACCACTTCCAAAGAAGAAACTTAGAAGTCAAAGAAGGGATTATCGGGAAATATTTAAAACACATACAAATGTGCCTAACAAAATGTGAAACATTTTATGAATTCATGTGTATTAAGTTGCTAGCTTAATATTGTTCTTTATGGCTGTATGCATTTGATCAAATATATACTGTATGTGCATTTAATATTCAATTAATCATGCACATTTGTACATAAATTAACATGTCATATAGTCATGAATAACTAGTCAATTTAGTCATCACTACATAAAATATGCACCATTCTCATTCTTCTTGGATGAAGGGTAGCAAACAGATCAATGATCTGTTCATAATCCAGAGAAATTGCCTTATGTGCATGCATTAGGGTCAAACCATTTAGTCTTTCCTGGCCTGTAGTGTTCCTTAAATAGTTCTTAAGAAGTCTGAGAGATGAAATTGACCTTTCACAGCTACAGGAGGTGACAGGAATAGTTGCCAATATCTTTAATACAGTAAAAATATTTGGAAAAGCTACAGGGTCTACAGATATTAGTGTTTTGGATACCCTGTCAGGAAGTTTGTCTATACCAACTTCCTCAACCTTATCTTTCCATCTTCTTTGCCATAAAGTTAATTCGGCAGGCAAACCAATGACATTTGGGATGTCACTAGAATAATGTTGGCAAAATAGTGTAACAGAATTTTTCCATGTGGATGGGTTTGCCAACATAACAGTGGGAACTATAGAAAACCCACTGTAACATGTATAGGCTTCAGGAGGGAACCTAGTTTCAAGTTGATTTAAAGCATGATCAAGAAAAACAACAGAAAGATTAACTCTATAATGCCCTTCAATAGAATCTGATGGATTATTATTTCTATGTGCTTGCACTGGAATAATTCTAGGCTTACAGGGGTCAAGCCCAATTGTAGCTGCAAGTTCCACTGCCTCCTGATAGAGTTTATGGTGTTCTCTATCAATGTTGGACCTCAAGTCTTGAAGATTTTTCTTCAAAGATGAAATTTCTGAATGAGCCTTCAAAAGGTCCATTTCTTTTCTTTGCAGCTTTACAGTGCAGGTCTAGTTAAGTCTAATACATATCTAACTATGACCAAAGTAACAACAAATTGAAAAGTTATAGAGGGCAGCATCTTTTTAGCAGCTGCTTTGCTATTTTGATTCCAATCACCAGAATCAGATTCTTCGTCCCCCCCTTTCCTATTGTGTGCAATATCTTCTATCGTACATACAACTGGGAGAAGGAGCTCAACAATTCTATCCAAGCCATCAAGGCGAGCAATCCACCTGGTCTCACAAACATTAATTAAAACTTCATGCTTGGAAGCAGGCAATAAAGACTTAACCTTCTCTTTTAAATGCTGTTGCTGTTTAGGAGAGCCAGAGAAGAAAGAGAAAAGACTCCTTACAACAGACATCATGTCTTTAACTAAATATTCAGAGCAAGTATCGGCAACACAGAGATTGAGGCGGTGGTTCATGCAATGAACATAAAAAGCTTTGCTAAACTGACCTTGGATAAGTGACGAAACACCATTGTACTTTCCTGCCATATCGCCAGCACCATCATAGGATTGACCTCTGCAGTTAGCCATTGGTAAACCAAGGTCAGCTACAGCCTTCAGAATCATCTCTTTCAATGCCACTCCACTGGTTCCATATTCACAATGGTAGAAACCAACAAACTCCTCTCGAATCTGCTGACTTGAATCGACAAATCGTAGGACTAAGGAAAGCTGCTGTTTGTTGGATATATCAGCTGCCTCGTCTGCCAACACTGAAAACAGCTTACTTTCTTTAATTTCTGCAGATATTTTTGAAGTAATGTAACTGCCAACAGTGTTAATAATCTCGTTCTGGATTGTTTTTGAACGGTAGGTAGCATTTCGAGGGGCATTCTCAAAGTGTTCTTGCAGCGTCTTGTCTCCACTATCAACACGAAAAGCCAACAAAGCATGGAAATTGCCCTGAAGAGTTTCGTCGTCAGGATTGTCATCTCTTGCACCACGTAAAGCCACTGCATTCTGACCACAAAACACTACTGTCTTAATAATAGACCTCATCTTTTCACGATTCTGTTGGATCTGCCGAAAAGTAATCTGGTTTAACTGCTTGTCAATCGCCACAGTGCGTCTCGTCATCACATCCATGAAGTTTGCCATGGCCACCACAGAGAAGCTGTGTGTTTCACACTTGCCGGATGAGTGATTTTGGAGTCGCCTTACAGCCGTTGTCCAGAAAGTAAGCGGCGATCGGAAAAGCTTCTGTAGCCTCGCTGCGTTTTTGCCATATTGTATTCCAAAACAACGGCATAGAAGACAGAAGACGCCATCGAGATACTTTGAATACACAAGCCATGTGAATCGAACTAACCACTCGTGTCTACACTTTCGTAGCTTTCCTGCGGCTTCAGCCGATGCAGGAAAACTATAATTCAAAGAAGGCTTCCAAACATTGTTGATGAAGCGAAACTTCTCTGCCGGAGAAGCCTTGGAAATTGTAGAATAAACGAACCCTATGTCAAAAGGAGAACAATCTTCCTTTGGATCTAAAGGTTCGCCACGAGGTATAGCGAAAGTTGCCATATTAGCATTTCACGCAAACACTGCAAAGCACCACGGAATGTTCGGTCGTATTTATAACTCTGACTTTTGACTAGTGCCTGAGTAGTTTCCGTGGATTTAATTAACAGCCTCTAGCCAATGACAGCACGTCTTGACTAGTGCACAAATAATTTGATCTGCAGTTGGCCAATGATATGTGATCTTAACTAGTTTCCGTGGAAAATTTCCACGCAAATTGAACTGGTGCACACACGCAAAGGCACTAAATTCCACGCATTTCGTTGCATCGCTGATTTGTATAGATCACTGGATTGCACAGGCATTTTAACCCGGATTTGCGTTTCCTAGGGTCCCTCTTCCGGTGAAAAATACCGTATATAAACAAAAATGGCTGATTTCGCCAAATTATTATATAAAAAAAATATGGTCAAAATTACTGAAAATTTTATTAACGATTTGTTAATTACTTGAAGAAAAACACATAAATTCACAAGTTTGGAAAAATTTGACTAGTTTCCGGAAACTAGTGGCACTAGTTTGGATCCACCCCTGTATATATATATATATATATATATATATATATATATATATATATATATATATATATATATATATATATATATATATATATATATATATATATATATTTATAATATAGTCATCCACCGTATATGAGCTGTTCTGCAATCTGATTGGTTGAATTACTCGCCGTATATCAGCTCATATACGACGAGTAGCGAAAAACAAGATGGCGGTCCAAAAACTACATGAGTTTTGCGAAGCAGAAAAAGGAAAATATTCGCTTTGAAAAACATAATAGTACAAGGAAAAACTCTCAAAAAAAATTTGACAGGTTAGCAAAATACATTTATTACGTAGAAATTAGTTTAAATACAAGTTTTTTAAAGAATTAATACCGAAACAACAGCGAAAAAACATGTTCATTGAGAATATAAATTGTTCAGAAAAGTTTGCAACGAAAGACAAATCATGAATTTGCAGTCAACAAGCACTTACTATACTACCAAACATCTGTATAATATATCTGAGCTTTCCTGTGAGATATAGAGGTTCTAAAACCATTTCTTCCACTTCGTCTTCGAGTTGTAAAACAAAAGTATTCCAAATTTTCAAGCGGTTTTTGGCCGAACAAATTGTCAACACATTGTAACAGTGAATAATTAATTACTGCTTCAGTTAATGGCTATATTAGACTATATTATAAAACAATTATACCATTCGCTCTCGTCGTATATGGCTGATAGCCGACTCGGTGCTACGCACCTCGTCGGCTATCAGCTCATATACGACTCGAGCTCATGGCATAATTGTTAAATATATATATATATATATATATATATATATATATATATATATATATATATATATATATATATATATATATATATATATATATATATATATATATATATATATATATATATATATATATATATATATATATATATATATATACATATATATATATTATTATTATATTATTATATATATATATATATATTATTATATTATATATATATATATTATTATATATATATATTATTATATATATATATTATTATATTATTATATATTATATTATATTATATTATATTATATATATATTATATATATATTATACATATATTATATATATATATATTATATATATTATATATATAATATATATATAATATATATATAATATATATATAATATATATAATATACATACATAATACATACATATGTATATGTACATATACGTACATATATATGTACATATATACGTACATATATATGTACATATATATATATATATATATATATATATATATATATATATATATATATATATATATATATATATATATATATATATATATATATATATATATATATAGAATTGTTTTATTACCGCAACCCTTGACTGTTGTTTTGTTTTTCATTTGCCCAACCTTTTACTCACTCAAAATTTTGTTTCTCCAACCCTTTTCTCTTTGGTGCCAACCCCCCCCCTCCCACAGCACACCGATAGAGTTTTGGGGGTCACTCGGTTAATATGGCGACCATCGACTTCATTTATACTCATGTAGCTACAGTATCTAATCCTAGTTTTCAGAAAACCAAATAGTACGAATCAAACATTTCGCTTCATTTGTAGACCTCCCCGCCATTCAAAACTGGGGCTCTTCTTGAGGAAAATTTACAATCCCGAGAAAAGTAAGTGTTGCGGACCGAACCCCGTACGTAGAGCGAGGGTGAAAGGCACGTGCGATAACCAACATAGCCTATATGTCATCAAACTATAACTGTATTCATTACACTGATTAATGGTTATTTTAGTTCTATTCAGCACAGTTCAACAACATGACAACCAAGTTCCAAATTTTTCCCTTTTTTGTACAGATTTTAAGTTCTCGACACAAACACTTTCCGTGGTCATGATGTGCTCTGTTTTACTTTTCGCGGTGAGTCATACAATTTTTAAATCGATTTTTTTTTAACTTTATAGAATAAAAAGTATCCATATGGCAAACAAACAAACTAGTGAATTAATAAGACAAACAAACTAGTAAATTTAGCTTACAAGGAAGTCATCTAAAATTCAAGTGAACTATTTCAAAAATGGGAAAAAACGGGAAATTCGCCACATAAACCTTTTACTTAACTCATGGCTGTGTATTTTGTCGATATAGATATGCCATCCAGCCTATATAGGGCAAATTTCCCGCCTAGCTGGGATGTTTGTCTAAACGAATGATTCTTCTCTATGTAAATCAGTCTTATTTTTCCTTGTAGATGTCGTTAGTGTTCGTGTATCTGGGAATTACGTGGCTGCACAAACTTGATAACTCTAGATTGCCAGGCAATATTGCACCTGGTGTGTTTGGTTAGTTTATACTTCATATTTCATTACATTTTCTTTAAAGAGTAAAGGACATCGGCAGCAAAATTTATGTTTATCTACAATCTTGGCCATAAATTAACCGTAGAACGATGATAAATTTTTGTGCATTTTCAAGGCCTCCCCCCTCCCCCCATTCAATGTTGACGTTTCGTTTATATATTTATGGTTTAACATATTGTACGTGCAGACAAAATATTACGTGTAGTAGAAACCCAAGTATACTAAAAAGTTGCGAATTTGTTTAGTCGTTCTACGCACTTTTGGCCAAGAGTGTAGTTGATATGCAAAATTTTTGTTTCTTTATATAGTTGAAAACAACTTTTAAAACTGCAGTTTACTTTTCGTTTCCGAGCACGATAAGTTAGGATCGAGTTTTTCTTACTTTTAGAAAATTACTTTTGATTATACGTTTTTTGTGTACATCTACACAGGGTGTATAAAAGAAAAGGTAATCGAATTTTGACATGTTATCGTGAATTATACAGCCAATTCAAAAAATAGGTACGCTAGGCGTACATGTATCTGCGCAAAGGAATTCCATGGTTGCTATGAAAAAAACATTTCCAGCAGCCGGCTCAGTATTTAGTAAACTGCAGCCTGCTATTTAGTAAACTGCTGGTATAGTGACTAAGAAAAAAATGCTAAGTGAGACAAAACACAACCCGCGTTTCACTTTTCGCATGCAGCGTCTATATATACCGTATACGCTAATTATCCGACCTTCGTACAACCGGCCCCAGGCTTTTAGCTGTCGAATGGTACCTTTTTTGTATTATTGCAATCAAATAGCCAGACACGATACGATTTAAAAATGCCGCTGGAAATCGCATTTTTCCACCGTTTGGAATTGCATGTAAAGCTGTTGTCCGAGTATTGAAATTACTCTCATTTGAGATTCAAATTTAAGTTGTAAGAATCAAGATGGCGCAACGCTTGCATGTAAGCATCGAGTTTTGGTAAATGTCTACTCGAAATTTTGCGTTAAAACATTTTACAACACTGAAAGCTTGAAGAATGGACTCCCAATGCCAAAAGGGCAACAAGCATGGTCATGTGGGAAGTGATTAGCATAAGCTATCAATGGAAATATTGAAAGCTGGCGGACCATTATTAGCCAATGTCCGAGGAACTCACACTTTAGCGGACATTTGTCAGACCCAAGCAAAATTGCTATAATCCACACTGGTTGTTAGTAAATGCATTTACAAAACGCAACATATATTACTCAATGTTTCCCGGGCATATAGATTTTATAACGTTTTCTCGTTTAGGTACGTTGATCGCTGCTGCTATTTTTGCTGCCATAGTGTGTGTTATCTCTCTTATACGTTTCCTGGAAAATCATAAGTATGTTTAAATCTCCGCACAGGCGAACATGCTTTCCTGGACAACTTTTCCTTGACAAAAATTTTTGGGAAATTTCCCTGACAACTGTTCTTAACCTCATACCCAGGCCTTTTTGTTCCTTGGTAAGGCACCCTCGATCGTTGTTAGGGCTATTCGTTAGAGCGATTGTTTTGGGTACATTCAGAGATGGACACTTCGCAAAATATTTGGGGGGGGGGGCGATTTGGATCGCGGCCACATGACCAGCCATGGATGATGCAAATCTTATAGTTGCGTTTTAAATTTTTCTGTTTTAAATTTTATGCAATATATAATTTCATTCATGGTTGAATATGAATATTTCTGTATTATAAACACCTACAATCAGGAGCAAAAATTATTGAGACAACCGCATAATGCCCCCCTCATCCCCAATTCAATGTTGTGTGAATGACTGAGAAGAGAAAATTCAACCCACTTTTTCCAACATTGATCATGCATGGGGGCATGGGGGAGGCCGACGTACT
>CACRXK020000097.1:0-50000 GCA_902702795.2 Paramuricea clavata
GTGGTGATGATGTTGGTAGTGGTGATGATGTTGGTAGTGGTGATGATGATGGTGGTGGTCATGATGTTGATAGTGGTGATGATGTTGATAGTGGTGATGATGTTGGTAGTGGTGATGATGTTGGTAGTGGTGATGATGATGGTGGTGATGATGTTGGTAGTGGTGATGATGATGTTGGTAGTGGTGATGATGTTGGTGGTGATGATGATGATGGTGGTGGTCATGATGTTGATAGTGGTGATGATGTTGATAGTGGTGATGATGTTGGTAGTGGTGATGATGGTAGTGATGATGTTGGTAGTGGTGATGATGTTGGTAGTGGTGATGATGGTCATTAATGATGATGATGATAATAACAGCTATAGACTATAGTAGTCCTAAACTGTTCTAGTCAGAGGTTGTTGATCCAGTAAGGATCATCCCTTGGTGGTCCAGTGTTACTACAGGAAGAAACTGGAGTACCAGAAGCCAGAAGTGTTTGATAGAATCATTCTTGGTGATGGAGAGATGAGCGTTATGGCGCATTTCCACTCAGGAAAATTTTCCGCAGAAAGAAAATTTTGTAAAATGTGATTGGCCGACACAAATTTTCCGTCGGAAAAAAAAAGTTGAAGTTGAAAATTTTCAACTTTTAACAATGATATTTTCGGAAAATTTTCTGTCCGTGGAAAATTTCCTTGAGTGGAAATGGGCCTATACGGTACAGTATCCGTAGAAGAGATGTTTACAACATTACTTATGGTGTACCTACCTTCACCCGCAGGTATCGTAGAACCAGTGCCGTATCGTCAAGACGCCAAAGACTATCTGTCGCGTACTGTCAACAAAACTCTGATCAAAGGACTGACAGAACTATGCAAGAAGAAACCTCAAGAACCGATCGTAAGTAGAACACGTTTATTCAAGGACATTCAGTGATGTTTGGTGGAGTCAAACTGGAAGCACTCTTCTCACATGTGACTGAGGTGAAATTATAATCAGACCAGGGCATATTGCAGGGATGGAACACTGGTCACAAAGTCGAAAGACACATGCAGTAACCACTGTGTAACATTCTGCAAAACAGGACCTCCTCCGAAGGGTTACCCTGTACTGTGATGTTCAACCAAGGCATATTTTAACATATATACTGAGGGGCCATTTGGCCCCCCAGGCCCTCCTGTTGGCCCCCACTCATGCAAAATTCCCCACCCCCCACTCCTTGGGCCCTTTTAACACATTTTTGTGTGAAATCATGAAATGTGAATGTATATAGTAAGTCTTCGTCTGTATATTTTTATCGAGAGTATATGAAGAAATTCTAACAGTAGCTTGAGTTAAAATATATGTTGAAAGACAAGCACATTGCGAGTAAAAGTGTTAAACATTAAGTTTTTATAGTATTCAGAACTATTTAAAATGCCCCCCAAAACGTACTAAATAGCAATTTTGGAGTCTCCAGATTTCAAAATTTTACGGGGGAGGATGCCCCGGACCCCCAACGGGTCCTTTTCCAAGTTATGGCCCCCCACTTGTAAATCTTTAAAATATGCCTTGTGTTCAACTCACCCTCAACGTGGCAACATTTTCATACTCGATGTTTATGGTGCTACTCTGAGTGTGCATCCACACCGGGCAAGCTGAAAAATATGCTGCCTGACCACGGTGGGAATCGAACCCCGCGACCTTTGGGGTACTAGTCCATTGTCCTACCAAATAAGCTGCTAGGTCAAGTCGGTTCGAGATGGTGATATTTTGGAGTCTAGTTCCATCGATATCAATGTGGGTGATATCTAAGATATGATACACACACATAAAAAGTATTTTTACACTTCTAGTTATGGCTCTCAGATTGGCTGATTGACAACAACCCGAACAAACCAAGAATAAACCAGCCCGGATATCAAGTCGTGGAACCCGAAGACTAAAGTTACAACAATATATACAATGCGCATGTCAAATTAGGTCGTCATATTGACTATCGCAGCACAGCAAGACGAGCTGTGTGAAAAATCGTTTTGTATAATATTTTACACTATATGTAAATAAATGTTTAAAACAAGTGTTATTTTCCGCTGGCCGAGGCACGAAAGAAGCGGGAAATGTTTTCTCTCGCACTGCTGGGGGGGATAAAATCAGGGTGTTACAGGGTGTGGTGCAGGTTATATAGCACATTTTTGTTGTTGCTCAAGGTTTAGGTTTACAGTATCCCACCCATACTACGAAATTTGCAAGCAATACAATCCATACTACGAAATTTGCAATTGCACCACTATTTCCATAGTATATCCATACTGTTTCCATCCTATAGAAATATACAATTATTATGGATAACCAAAATCCATTCTATTTCCATTAAAGGTCCATACAATTTCCATTCTATGACCTTCTATTTCTATGGATTTTCAATTTTTTTTTTCCAGTAACCCTTTATTAGCAGTGGAACAGCACATCTTTAGATTAGATATATGTACTTGTTATAGCATAGGCAGCCAAAAACGGCGTGTGGAATGCACCATATGAACAATGCTTTTCATTGAGTGCTTGCGGCGCGCGACAAATGACAGAGGAATGGGGCGAGCTTAATATAAATTGACATTTGGAAGCATTTGGTGCATTCTACACGCCGTTTTGGGCTGCCTATGGTTATAGTAACTATTTAGCGAGCAATTGTATGATAAATGAATAAATGTCAAGCTTGCGGCTGACGTTGCAGCAGCTCCCAGCGATGTGCGAGAAACATCTTTTAAGAATCAAAAGTCGTAGACTGTTTGTACACAGCTCCTGCATGTTCCAATACACCGGAAAGTAATGAACATTGGCTATGCAGCCTCGTTTTCGCGATCCAAATTTTTCTCTTAGAGCCTTTCAGATTCCAGGTGAAAAAACCCCAACAAAACTTAACTAATGAACAAACACACGGAGTAATGAGGCAGATATATGGGCGGTTCATGTCTAGTTTATATTAACTTTGGAAAGTGTAAGGATTGTTTGATGAACGCATTGATCGTGTGTTGTAATCTTGAAGTTGTAACTTGTCTCTATTGTTTTACAATGTCAATGTAATGTGTAAGTAAGACTTAATTTGGGACTCTTCAATCCTTCAATCGTTTTGTTGATTGTAAAGTTGTTTTTTTTAAAAAAAAAAGATTCCAATACAATCCAGTTCTATTTGAGATCAGGGTATTCTAAGGATACCTCCAGGTACACTTAGAGCTCAGCGTTGGCTCATACTAAATGACGTCATCAACATCAATTAGAATAGTAATTGGCATCAATCAAATTTCACGCAAGAAGGCCGCCCCTAACAACGGCAAAATAACATCGGGCAAAAACATCGCCAAGACACGGCAACCTGAAATGCCGAGCGCCAACACTTACAAATGTGATGGTTGTCGAAAAGACTTCAAAAACGTCTGGTTACCCAATAAACTATGCTGTCGTCTGGCGCAGAGTGATTGTGCAAGTATTGGCAACACATACAGTCGGCATATGAATCAAAGCCTCGCAGAAATGACAACGGATCCTGCAAAGAAACTAAGCCTGGATAGCCCTCGCTCAAAAAATGGAGAGAGTGGAAAAGCACAGCGTAATAATATCGCACCGTTCTCATCCTCAGGCAAGCCGACATGCGGGCATTTCTTCTCGCGCGATACCGATCATCGTAAAAGAAAGATTGGAATCCCTCCTTCAAATCTGGTGCAGTGGAGATCTTATGTTTCATGAGTGATGGTTTTATGGACATACTTTGCCTTTGGTAAATTGTTAAAATTGCGTGAAATTGACGATTGTACCGCCTTAGAGATCTTCGCTTGTTGTTGTGTACCAAAAACTGTGTGTCAGAGTGCTGCTTCGGTCGACAAAAGACAAGTTGTGCGACCTTCACTTACAATCCTATTTTGTTGGGGTAAAAATTGTTGCGACGAAAGTGCCAAGTGTGTAACATTTAAAGTTTAGTTTTGCGTTGCTATTGTGAAAACGATGTGTCAGTGTGATGCTTTATGCACATGAGAGGAAATCGCGTTGGAAGATCATTTGCGAAGAAGACGTTCAATTTAGCGTGAATACTTTTGCAATCAACTTCAAGATTTGCTTAAGACCTTTGTTGGTTGTGGTGAGAAAATGGAAATTTTTTACCTGTTTGTGAAAGAATTACTGGGAGAACTCTTCATTAAAGATTAAAGGACAAAAAATAGTAGATCATGCAGCAATTTGGATGGACATTTATCTAAGCGTTGCTATCATAACACTATGTTGCATTATTAAAAGAAAAAGTTTGTTGACTTTTCTAACTGCATGATAAAGTCCTTGGAACAATAAAAGGCTTGTTCCAAGTATTTTCTTGTTTGTTTTAGTTCTGTTTGGGATTAATTGCAATCATCTTCTACTTTAGCAAGTGTCAATTCCAAATCGTTATTTTACAAGCTAATAATACGGAGAAACTGCGTCCTCACACACAAAACTTAATAAGCTTGACAACTCAAACCAGACCAGCAGAATTTTTCACTTGTGACAAAGTGTGAAGCTCTTAAAAAGAACCAGTGGCTTAGAGATTATGGCCAGAAATTGCTGGACCACCGAGTATTTTAATTAAACACAAAACAATCGTCACTCCAAAAACAGTAAACATTTCAGTGAAATGTTATATTCTATGACTACGTTTTAAGTACATTTTTCTGACTAAAATCTAGTCAAATAACTCGAAGCGTCTATTTCATAAACTTGTTCAAAGTATGCAAGATGACACAACATTCACCAAAATAAATGCCAAGGGCCGGTTGTATAAAACTCCTAATCACTTTTTTAATCACTATTTTGTAGTTAAATAGTGATTAACTCTCAAATACGCGCTTCTTATTGGATGACGTTTCCACTTATAACTATAGTTAACTTTAATCACTTTTTTATACAACCGGCCCCAGAGGTAAATTTAACCCATTGAACACCAGCGCTCTCCCCTCTTGTTAGACAGAGTAAAATGACAATTGAAAGTAATGCAACTTCAGAATGGAACCAGGTTTTAAGCTCTTTGAATCAAAGTTTGATTAACTCTGAATCAAACTTTGACGTTAAAATAAAAGAGTTTACACAATTTGTAAACCTCAACCAATTTCAAGGCCCCGCATTAATGAAAATTTTTAAAGCACCCGAAAAATTATTTCGATGAAAGAAACTTATGTGCTGTATATTGTACTGTACTGCGATAGAAAACTTTACATTTTATTAGTTGAACAAAACAAGGCTCTATATGTAACTGTCCCTTAATGGTCCAGAGTAACTTTTACTTGTTACTTACAAACAAACTAGAACTGCCCTTAGGCTAGAGGTATCTGGTGAATGCAGCTTCGCATGCTCTAGACGACGTTTGCATGCTCTAGATACCCTACCATACCTGATGTTCTTGAAATAAAATGTCATAAGACTTCATTTTTGAAGCAGGAAAGAAACAAAAAATGAAATGTACAGAACGTGTTCCAGATGTTATTGTGTTGCTGCCTCTGTTGCGACGCTCATGATCAACGTGATGTTATCTCCTTTGAGCAAGATACGTCCTGAAAAAAACAACCAAGTATTAACACATGAAGTTGCACTGCACCAATAATGAAGGCTCTGAAACAGCCCTCGAAAACCGTCAAAATTGAGGTCGGCAAAAAAATGCTGACCTAAATCTGACCTAGGTCGGCACGTCTCGGCATTTTTAAAATCTGTTTCTATGTCTTGGAGCACTAGTAATCACGTAATTACAAACCATTGAAATTGGAATATAAAGCATGCCTTTTTCTGTGTAAATGCAAACTACAGTAATACGACAGCCTTTCTTTTGGAGTCTTACCTAAATTAGATATACTAGAAATACCTGTCAATTTCTAAACCTTACACTGAAGTGTGTTTAGTTATTAATCGAACTACGAATCAAATTCTACAATCGCTGACTTTTTAACAGCTATCAGCACCAAAAAAATTCTTACTTTGGCTGAAGTAAGGCCGGTTGCCGATCTGGGAGGTTGATAGGTCGGCATTGCCGAATGCCCAACCTCGTTTTCGAGGGCTGCTGAATGTAACATTTTCGCAGTACCCCACAAGGATACCAGGATTGGAAGTTCTAGTATCCCATCTGAGAAGCCAGTATCCCACTTGTGGATATTGGTTACCATGAATTTTGACATCCCTGAGACAATCAAGCTATACAGTACATGTCTCTCATTGGTATAAAATACAAAAACTTTCAGGCCTCGAAATAAATCTGGAAGGTATACCGGTCATCATGACAATGGCTTTTTTCGTGTACAGTAAGCGAAATATGTGGTGATCAAACTGAAAAAATTACATATGATTGACCAGCAGTTATTTCAAGGCCTCAACATTCAACAACAAGGGCAGATTTTCATTTATTTAAAAGGAGGGGTAGAAAAATTTCTGGTGAGGTGCAAGCGGCACCACTCAGTGAGCTTCGACAGAGGTTAGGTGTTAGGGTTAAAGTCTTTCACACAAAATAGGAGGGGTGAAGCAAAATTTTGGTGGGGTTGAACTCTTTATTAGAGGGGTTAGAGAGATTCTAGGGGGGAGGGAGAGGGTTAACCCCCCCCCCTAGTAAAACTGCCCATGGTCAACAACCAGACCAAAAAAACTGCATATGGATAGGGGCTCAATTGTGAAATTAGTAAATCTTCAAGACGAAGGGCATTCCCTCAAAACGTCAAAGCTTTACTTACTTTACTTACACAACCTATGCTGACACAGACTACAATTTTAAACAACTAGACTTCCAAGTTGCACATCAAAGGCTGGTTATTTTTAAAAAGTCAGACTCATAGTATTCAAAGACAGAAATTTGGTCTGGGGGAGTGTGGAATGATGATGTTGATGATCAAAACCAGTGCAAGGGTTATTGAAGACTCACCTAAAGTTTTCCTAGTTTTTCTTTTTAAATGAACTTCCTCAGCTTCATCCAGGACAAGGTTCATGTATTCATCAAATCCCTGAAAACACAAAAAGATTAAATCATTATTTATTCCAGAAAACATCCATATTCCATACCTCCCCAGGGGAGGAAAAAAGAATTTTCTTTCTGGAAGCACAGCCTGGAGACAAAGATTTCCTGCAGACCAACAGAGTATTTTTGTGCTAAATCTACATGTGCATAAACATATAGTGTTCTAGCTGACCATGGTTTTAAATTCAAGGAATAATGTCTGTCAACCATATGTTGTTGTGCCCAAAGTGGGACATGGGTGTTAAGGTTTCCTTCAAATTTTCAATAGCAAATCTTCATTCAAACAAATTTCCTGTAGCTGTTTAACATTTCATGCGAGCAGTGCTCGCGTGCTCGCCTATTTTTTCCACTCCTGCCTCCCCCACAGAGGAAATTGAAAGTCAACCACCTACCGCCTTTGGATGTCCTAATACACTTACTATTATCACAAACAAATATTTCTCCCGTACCCCTCCGGACGGCAGAACTTTTGTCCTTGGAGTAGGGTGGATCAGTTCTGGAATGACCCAATACATGCAATATAATAGGTTGACAAAGAAAAAATAATTTGAACAAAACCACTAGCAAAGCATTTGCCATTAAGTTGTATTATGTCTTTATTACTTTACTCTGTCTAATGCCAGACAATTTTACTCATCAAGGGGACTCCCTGGCACCCAGTGGATTAAAGATACTTACAATAATATGTCCTTCAATTCTCATATTTGTCTGTTCATAGAGCCATACTTGAATCCTTGATCGCTGAAATGGAAATATGAAACCAATGGACATTTGCATTATAGACTAAATTTTGATCTATAAAACAAGTCTAGACAAAAATTTCATCACAGTTTGAAAGAGCATCACAAAATTAGTAATATTACAAAGTTTTGTTGCAAAATGTTGTAAAATGCGAATAATATAGCCTTGCAAAGTTTGCCGTTTTTCAGTCATTTTGCATTACGCGGGGGAAATTGACAGCCCAATACCCTTTGGGGCTGTCAATTTCCTGTTTGTAATACAAAATGACTGAAAAACGGCAAACTTCGCAAGGCTATATTGTCCGCATTTTACAACATTTTGCAACAAAACTTTGGAATATTACTAATTTTTGTGATGCTCTTTCAAGCTGTGATGAAATTTTTGTCTAGACTTGTTTAGATCAAAATTTAGTCTATAATGCAAATAGTGCATTGGAGACTACGGTGGAGAAATTTTACTCAGTGAAACATGCAAAACACAATAAAATTTTATTACAACTTGGCTATGTTTACATTGTACGGATGGCTTTCCATAGCAGCGTGAAAAAGCACCTATCTGATACGGAATGTACAACTTTCAGAAGCTGAGCAAAACAACATCTCTCTGTTGCAACAAGTCCTCTGAAAATACCGGGTGTCCCAAAAAAAAGTACTCCGGTTTGATTCGTAATAACTTCTAAACAAGTAAAGCTTTTAAAGAGAAATAACTTGCATCAAATAGAGGAAGGACTAACTTAGATTTTGATATATTACAGTTGTATTTCACTTAAAAATTCACGGAGATATTAATCTTTAAATTCGGGAGGATATTTCTGGATGTGTCTGAAATATGCAAAAAGCGGCGTATCAAATATTAATCAAGATTTGCCCGACTGAAACATGCACTATTACCAGTAAATAAATGACACTTGACAAATTGTTTATTATGAAACAAAGTATTATTATCTACAAAATACAAACAAGATTTATTCATCCGAAATCCGCATGTGTTCCTAGCACGAATATATACGTTTCCTTATTTCATGAGACCACTGCATCGCCAAGGATCGTCATGGATCGTTCGTAGTTCAGAATTAGGGCATGCTGTCACAATGGAATTGTGAAGCTCTTCTAACTTCTGCAACGTTCTGAAATCTTGTTAAGAACACCCAAACTCTTTTGCCTTTTCTTAATCTTGGCAAGTTCAGAATAAACTGAGAATGAAACACAATCAAACCATACAACTCCATAAGACATAACAAGCAACTCCCCAGAGACATCCAACATTTTTGGAACAAAACGTAAATAGTAGCGTTGATACTGTGATGCATGTGTATTTGCAAAAAGCAATATTATTTCCTTCATTAAAGAATAATATTCACCCTGCTCTAACCGAGGAATAATCAACTCTGTTTTGAACCCATGAAAAACATAAAAACTTAGGCTATTTAAGAAAAATTTAAGCGTCTGCCTTGCATGGTCTTTCATGTACCCTTTAAGTTTGTAAAGACCTATTAATTAAATACTTGCATAATTTCAAGCGTTCATATTTCAGGAAACAATGAGCTAAGACTTACATGTAAGATGTCTAAATCTACGCCATATCCCTTACAAACCCTAACGACAATTCGCTGAAATACAAATTATCCTGATATGTCATTAAGCAAACAAACGCTGGAGTTAATATTTGATATGCCGATTTTCGCTAATTTTAGACACATCCCAAAATATGCTCCCGATTTTGAACATTAATATCTCCGTGAATTTTTAAGTAAAATACAACTGTAATATATCAAAATCTAAGTTAGCCCTTCTTCTATTTAATGCAAGTTATTTCTGTTTGATAGCTTTACTTGTTTTGAAGTTATTATAAATCAAACCGGAGTACTTTTTTTTGGGACACCCGGTAGTATCCAAAAAGGTACAGACAGGTGTTTTTTCACCTTGTTACGAAAAGCTATCCAGTACAATAGGGCCATTTATACGAGCGAAAATAAGCTGCGGCCTAAATAAGCCAGGGCTTAAATAAGTCGCGAACGACTCGCATAAACAGTCAATTTGTTCGCAAGCCGTGGCTAAAATAAGCCCAGGCTTGAAAGCTAGGCCTAAACTAGCCGCGGCTTATTGCAAATTGCAACAGTCGTTCGCGACTTATTTAAGCCGTGGCTTATTTAGGCTGCAACTTATTTTCGCTTGTATAAATGGCCCTAATGTGAATGTAGCCTAAATGGTGATCTGTCTTAATGCATCTTAATGCTGGATGTATTTAAGGAGAAATTTAACTGTATCACAGTCAAATCTCCACACACGGACACCTCTACTTAGCAGACAACCCTTTTAAGCACACACAAAACTCTATTGTAATGCTGTCACTTGCAACTGAGGATAAACGGTCTCAGATAAATAAAACATTGTCTATTCTCATGACAAAGTTCAATGTTTTTACTGAGAAAGTTCAATGTTTGTGACATGATCATTTGATGTTTTCAATTCGCTCAGCCAATCAGCTTGGAGCTGGTTGAACGTCTGTCTTGTGCTCTTGACAAACATTGAAGATTCTCATGTGAATAGGCAATGTTTTTACGAGTAACTTAGTTGCAAGCGACGGTAACCCCTAATAAGCAGGCATCTTCTTTAAACAGACACATTTGTGAGGTCCCAAAGGTGTCCACTTAATAGAGGCTCAAGTTCATTTATTGCAGCCAAATTTGCTTATCAAGGATGACTCTTGTGCATTTATAACAAATAATTAAAACATACTTACGTTTTGTAAATATCGAAATATAAGGTTCTATATGGAAGGAAATTATTAAGGAAAAGCTCTATATAAATATCTCTTTCCAGCACCAGAAAAAATTACCAATTTTCAAGCTCCGACCATATTGCACACTACACTTTAATGGAGTAGTAGTGGACTAGAATTTCACTGCCGTAAAGCCAAATATCTCACAAATAACACAAAAGCAACAAATGACAATACACAACACACGTGCTTTTAGGTAACCACAAGTTACAAAATATGTTTCAACTTTTCAACCAAAATTCGTCGTTACAAATATTACAAACATCAGTAAAAGGATACAATTGGCTGCACCATAACCTTCTGTACTTTTTGAGTCTTGTACGCCATTATTCCGCCAGTAAATAAGTCAAAAAATCGCTTTTAAAAATCCAAAATTTTGCTTGATCTCAATACACGAACATGGAGCGTTTTTCGGATTCTGCGCCTGCGATTACCCCTTTTCTTCATCAGCGGTTATTTAGCCCGCGATTTATTCGCATTGCGGTTGTTCGCAAGAAAATACGTGGAAAAATAGGTTCGCAACACGTACACAGTATATTAGACTATGTATTGCTTTGTATAATTTGCTATAAAGGTGTTGAAAACCTGATTTATACCAGACTAGATTTATACTGATAGACAAATATTGAAAGGGATAGTTAGTACATGACAGTACATGTGTCTTTCA
The DNA here is from genome assembly GCA_902702795.2 of Paramuricea clavata. Lineage (NCBI taxonomy): Eukaryota > Metazoa > Cnidaria > Anthozoa > Malacalcyonacea > Plexauridae > Paramuricea > Paramuricea clavata. Next base: position 11,163 of record CACRXK020000097.1, read on the forward strand.
TCTCAGAATTGCGGTTTAATTCCTGCAAGATGCACTTTTACATCATATGAGAAGAGTGCTTCCACTCTACCTAAACATAAACTTATTTGTTCTGGATAGCTCTATCATTTCTAAACTGTTCTCCCTAGAGGTCCAGTAGGAATCCTATCTCTTATTGATCCAGTGTTACTACAGCAGGAAACCTAAACTAAACTAACTTTAATTGTACTGGATAATTCTGTCAGTTCTAAACTGTTCTTCCTAGAGGTCCAGTAAGGATCATCTCTTATTGATCCAGTGTTACTACAGGAGGAAACATAAACTGAACTAACTTTATTTATACTGGATAGCTCTATCAGTTCTAAACTGTTCTTCCTAAAGGTCCAGTAAGGATCATCTCTTATTGATCCAGTGTTACTACAGGAGGAAACATAAACTGAACTAACTTTATTTATACTGGATAGCTCTATCAGTTCTAAACTGTTCTTCCTAGAGGTCCAGTAAGGATCATCTCTTATTGATCCAGTGTTACTACAGGAGGAAACATAAACTGAACTAACTTTATTTATACTGGATAGCTTTATCAGTTCTAACTTTTCTCCCTAGAGGTCCAGTAAGTATCATCTCTTATTGATCCAGTGTTACTACAGGAAGAACCGGAGAACCAGGAGAAAACCTGTGGTGTTTCAGGTTTCCTCCGGTAGTAACACTGCCACTGGATCAATAAGAGATGATCCTTACTGGACCTCTAGGAAGAACAGTTTAGACTGACTGATAGAATTATCCAGTACAAATAAAGTTAGTCTAGTTTAGGTTTCCTTCTTAGTAAGTTAGTAACAGTGGATCAATAAGAGCCAGTGATCCTTGCTGGGCCTCTAGGAAGAACAGATTAGAACTGATAGACTTATTCAGTATAAATAAAGTCAGTTTAGTCTGGGTTGCCTCCTGTAGTAACACTGGATCAATAAGAGATGATCCTTACTGGGCCTCTAGGAAGAACAGATTAGAACTGATAGACTTATCCAGTATAAATAAAGTCAGTTTAGTCTGGGTTTCCTCCTGTAGTTACACTGGATCAATAAGATATATGACACTTAACTATTGGACCTCTAGGAAGAACAGTTTAGAACTGACAGATATTGGTTTGCAATAATATGAGTAGCTTAATTTAGTTCGTTTGATGATTCCTTGGTGTGTAAAGGAATCATTGGATGAACCATCCGTCGAAAAAACATTACTGCAAATCTGTGTTTATCCAGAATAGCAAAAGTTAATGAAATCGCGTCTGCTGGTCAAGAATTCAGTGTGTCTATAAATTATAAATTATAATATTAAGTCGTAATGAAGTCTTTAAATTAAAGATTACTTGATATTTGCGCGCTGCGGCAGAGCTGTGGTAATCAAATGATAAGATCTCCAAGATAATTTCCAGAAATGCGAACTATTTATAGATAACATTATAAAAAACTGTCAACAGCCGAAATTAATGTGAGATCCCATTACCGCACCAACCCAGAAATATATGTAGTTACTGCCTTCCATTTGTTATCGTCCTGCGATTCTTATCGTCTAGCCCCTGCTTTGCAGGCTACAACAAGTTTGCAAAGGTTGAAATGGTGCCGTAGAAAAATTGAAGCTTGTAAAAATTTGATAAACAGTATTGTGTTGACAAACTTGTTGAACTGTGGCCCTGGCTTCGTTAGTAACTTGTATCTCTAAAAAATCTTGTGTTTGATCTTCCCCGACAGATTCTTAAATTAATGACTTCGTATGAAATATACAAGTTAATTAAAAAGCGCAGTTCGTAAAGTACGTATGGCGTTATCTATAATCTCTAAACTATATTCATATATATTTAATTTTAAGCTTTCCAAAAAGGTTACATTTCAGGGAAGAAGTTATTTCGCTGACCCCAGAAAGACATTTCGTCAAAAGTTTTTTCTTCAAGATTGGTTTAGAAACAAACTTGGAGTAGGGTTAGGCTAGGAATAATTGCGGGAACCACTGAATATTTTCATAAAATACAATACAACGGTAACTCCGAATAAAGTAAGCATTTTGATTCAACGTTTCGACTTTATTTAGTCACATCAGGAATGATTATATTACATGTTAACCGTGGTTATATATACTCTACGTAATTTGATATATAATTAAAAGAAAACAGATAGTTCTCTGGATGCTTTAGTGCCATGATTCAGTTCCGGTTTTTGTCGATGAATGGCGAGTGCTTCTTTGAACAGCAGATTTGACCAGTGCTTAGCCCTATCTATGATGTTGCCTTCCTACTGAACAACTGCAACATCATAGATAGGGCTAAGCACTGGTCAAATCTGCTGTTCGTTTTATCACTCTGAGGCCAGCGAAATAATCTCTTCCATAATTCAGTGCTTCGCCATACAAGATATTGAATGTCTACAAAAACACGCCACTTCAATATTTTTGCATTTTATCTCAGTTTCCGCATCAGATAATTATAATGCGAAGTGAGCAGTATGTTTTTACGCAAACTAATTTACTCGATGTTAATGATGTTAACGATGTTAATTATTTTGCATCCGATCAATGAAATAAATACATTCCCATTAGGAAACATATTATATAAAAAATCTGTTCGTTGTTTTTTTTATAGAAAATTGGTTCCTCAATCACATATTAATGTAGTTCACTTTTTTTTACAACTTTTTTAAAAATGCGTTTGTCTCGCAGGAACAGCCCCGCATGCCATCCCCGGTTTGCTCTTTATATACGATGACGCACATTGTCAGCGCTAAAAATGTTGATTTACTTGCGTGCTGAGAAGCATCAGAAACTAATCTTAGGTCAAAATATTTATACTTCATAACTGTATATTCGAGGCTAACTCCATATGGGTCAATATAACATTCAAATTCTTGTCAGAAACTGATAAATCATGCTACAGCGAAAGACGCGCACTCAGAAACGGAGCCGAAAATTCATCAGCTCTTAAATGTAGCGTAGTATTCTACAATGAGTTCTCGTGGTGTGCGTCTGAACTCAGAGTAACACCACAAATATCATATTCACCTGAGTACACTACACCAACACAGAAAAAAAATTCATATAACTGAAAAGGATTGGGTGATTTGGGTCCCCACGATTAGATCCCCTTTTTCAGGTGGTTCAGACACAATATTGTAGAATACTACCTACAAGCAGTATCACCACGGTTTTAGATCTATTTTTCAGGTAGTTCAGACACAAACCACGACAACTTATTGTAGAAAACTACCTACACTGGACCACCACGTTTGAGATATCTTCATCAGGTAGTTTAGACACAAACCACCATTTTAACCATGACAGCTTATTGCAAAATACTGCCTACACTGGATCACCACGTTTGAGATATCTTCATCAGGTCAGTTCTAACACAATCACAAAAAACTGAGCTTATTGTAGAATCCTACGTACACTGGACCACCACGTTTGAGATATCTTTTTCAGGTAGTTCAGACACAAACTACGACAGTTTATTGTAGAATACTACCTACACTGGACCACCACGTTTGAGATATCTTCTTTAGGTAGTTCAGACACAAACCACGACATCTAATTGATTGTAAAATATCACCTACACTAGACCCCAACATTTGAGACACAAACTAGGCATGATGAAGCTATAACCTCTTAATAACATCAATCGTGGTAGGTTTTTGCTTTCTTAAGCGGTCAAGAATTATCCAAGGCTGGGGCAAACTAACGAACGTTGCAGTTTATTAAGGAACTTATTGCCAACTTTCTGGCACACAATCAGCTTGATTCCTTCACGAATCCGCGTTTTTCTCATGCATATCCCCATACTGTCACCCCATTATAATATGACATGTAATTTAAAAGATAACAAATTTATCATTCGCTGTCATCAGCACGAAAAACTATAGCAAGATAACATCACGTTCTCATAGTTTTCATTAATGAAAACACCTCAAAATACACACGCCTTCCAATTTCTGGTCACGTCTGGTTAAATAAAAAATGAAGGAGTAATTTCGTGGGAAATTGCTTGGAAACCTCGACTCACACAAGTCCAGACAAAGCAACATTGCATTTCTCCATTAAGCTGTTAATGGTACGCATCATCATTTGTTAATAATTTGTAAAAAGAAGGTAATATATTTTTTATATTAAGCGACGCTTTCGTCTTCGTATATGTCTGTGTTTACTGCCAACTCACACGCCGAAAGGACGTCTTTTGTTTAGCTTTGCTTGATACAGGTGTTTTCAGGATTGCAAATCAGTCTGGGTACTTGAACGCGTGAATTTGACTCATTAATAATTTACTAATAATTGTGTTCAACTTCCCAGTCATTATATAAGCAAGACTGTGCTGAGTGGATAAGGTACTCGGGTGGTCCACACAACAAAGGAGAACAGTTTTGGTTTGGAAACGAACAACATCCACAGAGATGAATAATTCGTCTGCTGCAGGTTTTACCCAACCGATCTACTCGGACGCAAGCATAATCGGTCAGATTTGCTTCAGCATCATCATAGTGATCGCAGCTCTCTTAGGAAACACGATGGTCGTCGTTGCTGTTTGTTCCACTAGAAAACTCCGAAAGCCTACAAATTATTTCATTGTATCGTTAGCCGTGAGTGATATCTTAATTGCGGCGACGATTGTTCCGTTTCGCATTCATCATTACGTCAACTCGATGGTGTGGGATTTGGGCCCTCAAGGATGCGAAATATGGATGTTTATGGATTTTTTATGCAGTGCAGCTTCTACTACAAACGTTGCTCTGATCGCTATAGATAGATTCCTAGCCCTATCATATCCTTTCAAATATCAGAGACTCGTCAACGGGAAACGGGCAGCAATTGCTATAATTTCGGTCTGGTGTTATGCGGCCGTCCTCAGCTCGTTGTCGCTCACAAAATGGTCTGACGATGCCAAGTTATATCACACTCCTGCTTGTCTAAAGATCGACAAGACTTATTATCTGGTCGTACCCATTCTTGGTATATTTCTTCCGTTAGTCATTCTAGTTGTTGCTTATTCGATGGTGTTTAATCTTGCCTTTCGTCAAGCAATGATGATCAAGGCTCACTCAACAGTCAAATATGATAAATCTGGCACAAAACTCGACAAATCTGCGCAAACGAGAATGCTAATCCGTGAACTGAAAGCCACGAAGACGTTAATGATCGTTGTGGGGACATTTCTTGTTTGTTGGCTTCCGCTCTTCGTCTTGTTGTTGATTCTGCAACACTGCCTGAAGAAGTGCATCTCTCAGAACTTAAGTATACTGGCGCAGCAGATTATTGGCATAATATTTGTCTCTACTTTGCCCCGTATAAGCAGCGCTGCGAACCCAATAATTTACTCGGTTTTCGACCGAGAATTCCGTGCAGTCCTCTGCGTGTTTTGTGATAAGATTGCGCGCGTTTTACCGCGGGGAAACGTGAGAGACGGTGTGGTCCCATCTAGGAATCGTGCAGGTTTCTGTGGCTTGCGCACTACTGACTACACAAGTTCAACTTATGATTCTGCTGTGACCTACGGAGCAAGTGATTATCTCGGAGTCACTTCTGCAAACATTAACAGTCGTTCACCGTCTGTATTTGCTTACAAATCGCCCGAGATATGCTGCCATGAAACGGCCGTTTAGAAGTCGCATATTTTGCGCGGAAAACGTTAAGTATACTACACCAGTTATAACCGTTTAACTTAATAAACTTATATTTGAACGCTCAACTAAAACTTTTGTACATAAACTATGATGTATTCTAACGTAGTTTATATATTAGTGTAACTTTTGCCTCGACAGGCTTAAGTAAATATGAGTAATCGTAAATAATATATAACGCGTGTATAAAACAAGCCATGTGTCTGAAAATATTAATCAAAGCGAATCCAATCAAATTTTGCATTTCAAATTCTGTTTCAATGATCTCGCTCGATGTTACAATCTCGCTATCCTTGAAAAGTTAGAACAAACCGGAGAAAAATTATTTTCTAAACTGAATCGTGGTCGAGGGGATTTAACAGAAAATTACAAATTTTAATTAAGAATTTTATTAACAAATTTTCGAGGGGAGTTATTACTAAACCACACGCTCGCGTAGTTTAATTAAAACCGGCCAACGTTTTCTTTCACGGCTATAACGGCGTGTGCTTGGCTGGATGGCGGATGACCTCGTCAGTTTCTTGATTGGGCTGAGCCATTGTAGATAAAAAGTTATAATATGATTGCTATTGTAATATAATGATTATATTGTCAGCTGCAGCAGAGTATTAATATTGGCTCGGCCGTGTATTCCATAGTGACTGATCGGCGTTTGGCAAGACATGTTGTATATGTTGTCCTCGCATCTGCAGACCTGCAATAATTATTCTTCTTGGAAAAATGTTCGGCCAAGACGAAAAGTGGTCAGACATTTACATGGACAAAGTAAAATTTTCCATATTCTCGTTTCTGTATGAAGGCAGGGCTGCAAATCACCGTCGGACATCGGACAATGTCCGACTAAATTTGGCAAATGTCCGAGCAAAAGTGATTTTGATCGGACATTGGTCCGATCACACAAAACAAATTGTCACATTATACATTTTTCGCTGTGACAAAATCCGATTGCAAATTCACTCAATTTGTATTTTGCAATAAAATTTACTAGGCGTTCTAGCATTTTACTTAACGTTGCGCCGGAATGGCATACATACTTGTCCTGTGACTTATAGCCTATATATCTTGTGACGTATATATGTCCGACCAAATTTAGTGATGTTGGTTTTTGTCCGACTAAATTCACGTTATGTCCGACCAAAATTAAAAGTGATCGGACAAATGTCCTGTCAAGTCAAATATTTATTTGCAGCCCTGTGAAGGTGATTTAGATTTGTATTGGTCGTTAAATCGTACGGTTTAATGCAGCGATATTGTTTATATTGCTTTGGTTTGGTTTCAGTAATAAAAAAATGTGTTAAAAATCCATTTTTGAGATTGGACATGTCACCAGCCTAAATCAGTCGGTCACGTGTCTGGTCATAAAAGGCTTTGGTCGGACAAAACTCGGTTAAAATTTGGCGGTTTTGGCCAGACATTGTGGCCGATGACCGACACTAATTTGCAGGCCTGCATCTGCTATTCACTGTACACGATTCAGATCAACTAGGGCATCTGTCTCAGGTCTGGTGTACACTATCAACTGAGTTTCTGTGATCACAGTAGGAATTTTTCATGGGTAAATTCTAAGTTTTGAAGGATTTACAAGAAATGTTTGTGCGAACTGACGCAGTGTTAAACAATGAGCCAGTTCCCTCAAACATTTCTTAAAAATCCTTCAAAACTAAGAGTGAAGTATATGTAAAATTCCTAGTGTGATGACAGAAACTTTGAAAGTGTAACTCAGCCTAGTGTGACAAGACGAAATATTCATACGAACTAGCTAGAATTATAGACATTATTTCATCAGTCAAGACAATTTTCACAAATTCTAAACACCACCCGGCCACACTTATCTCGCGGTTTGTTCAACATCGTGAACCGCAGTCTAATTCTCTGAATAAATACTTGAGAATGTCTGGCATTTGGAGACAAATCAAATAGACCGTTAAGAGATGTAGTTTATAAACTCTCTCATATAAACGCTCTCTTGCTAACTCTCGTCAGCTCTCATCCAACCTGCCACGGCCGACGTCGTTTCAAATGCCTTTCTCGGGATGTCTAGGCGCGCTAGTAAAGATCATGAGCGAAGTGCAAATGATAGTCACTATAAACAACACCAAGAACGATCTATCTGCTACTTTCGCCACAATTTCCCACTCGTCAAGGACTGCCTCTTGTCTCTCGCGATCATACTCCCGCTCCGCCAAATATTTAATATGGCTTAGTAACCGCTCTTGTGTATTACTAGCTCCCATGCCTCCACGGCATGAGCAATGTATGGTCACGTGACGTTCAGTATCAGAGTCCGAGTTATTATCCGGAGAATGGTGACGATATATGACGTCATCAGGTGAGTCCATGACGTCCCTTCGAATATGACCGTTCATTGGTCGATGATTATGATTAGGTAAGGTCTGAGTTAGCAAAAATCCCTCGTGCTTAGTCTCCCGTGGTGACTGTTGCGGTTTTGATGCTCTGGAAGATTTTCTCTTTTTCGGCGTCGCAATGAGAAGGAGTGGGGCGAGTACGTCGATTGCGAGAATTCGAATGAAACGCGGCAATGAGAGGGCATGCCGAGTCGAGTGATACACGTTCAGAATAAGACACGTGATCACTAACGCAAGTCCTATCTCCAACATTGAAGCCATGAAAAATTTCGCGATCATCGGCGTGACATCGGAATTCGTCGGCGTGTTTTCGGCGATCATGAGCATGAAAACAGTGAGTGATAATAGCGTGGTGATGACCAAGGTCACTCTCTCTCCTGTGGTGGGAGGCAGAATAAAGGTGAAGAGTGAAGCAAGAGTTATGAGGACACACGGGACCACAAGGTTGTTCAAGTAGAATAACATTTTGCGGCGAAAATGAATGGTGAAGACTAAGTTTATATATGGCTCGTCACAACAGCTAGAGAAGAAAATATGTTGGAAAGGAATTAAGGATCGGGTTGATTCAGGAAGCAAGAGATAAAGTTTGGGTAATCCTTACCCTGAGCTGAGTATTGAACCAAGTTGAACTGTCGAAGGCAGGGCGCTTGTTAAAGCCCGCCGGGTTAGTTTTTAGTCTTAAAATTGGCGACATCAGGACCTCTCTCTAATATACGCATCTTCATAATACGGACACCTCTCTAATACAGACACCTCTCTAATACGGACATCTCTCTAATACGGACATCTCTCTAATACAGACACCTTTCTAATACGGACATCTCTCTAATACGGACACCTCTCTAATACAGACACCTCTCTAATACGGACATCTCTCTAATACAGACATCTCTCTAATACAGACACCTCTCTAATACGGACATCTCTCTAATAAAGACATCTCTCTAATACAGACACCTCTCTAATACGGACACCTCTCTAATACGGACATCTCTCTAATACGGACATCTCTCTAATACAGACACCTCTCTAATACGGACATCTCTCTAATACGGACACCTCTCTAATACAGACACCTCTCTAATACGGACATCTCTCTAATACAGACATCTCTCTAATACAGACACCTCTCTAATACGGACATCTCTCTAATACAGACATCTCTCTAATACAGACACCTCTCTAATACGGACATCTCTCTAATAAAGACATCTCTCTAATACAGACACCTCTCTAATACAGACACCTCTCTAATACGGACACACATCTTTAATACAGACACCTCTCTAATACGGACATCCCTAACACAGACATCTCTCTAATATGGACACCTCTCCAATACAGACACCTCTCTAATATAGGCACCTCTCTAATACAGACACCTCTCCAATACAGGCACCTTTCTAATACAGACACCTCTTTAACACGGACATCTCTCTAATACGGACACCTTATTAATACGGACACACCTCTATAATACGGACACCTCTCTAATACAGACACACCTCTTTAATATGCACACCTCTCTAATACGGACGCCTCTCTAATACGGACGCCTCTCTAACACGAACACCTCTCTAATACGGATAAAATCTTCTTTGTTAACATACCTGTAGTTTGAAACTTTTCTGTCGGCAGTAAATGTGATCAGCTCAAATTCTCCACTACTTTGATACTTCTTAAGATCAGTGCTACCTTCCATCAATTTAAAATCCAGCTGCAAACCATGATACGTCCACGAGCCAAAACGTAGTGTGCAAGTTTGCTCATCAAATGGAAAATATTCTATATCGACTTGACAAAAACTTCGCAAAACTACTGGAATGAACCACTCGCTTTTACCATTGGAATGGATAATCACTTTCTTCTTGAAGCTGTCTGATAAATAGCCGCTTGCACTGGAAATAAGAAAGTAACGTTAGAGGGTGTTAATGCTGATATGACAACGTAGGCAAGTTGTGTGCTTGATTTACACAATACAACTCAAGTTGTAAGCAGGTTGCATGCGACAGTTTTAGGCAAAAGTTGCGCAGTGTAAATCCGCCTTAACACTTCATCTCTTGCAGCTACAGCTGCATTAACCTGCGATCAGGCTCTATTTTACAAATAATAGCCTGACACAATCCTTAATCCGATCGCTTTCCACCCACAGGAAAGTTTATATTTAGTATCCAATCAAAATGTCGCAGGAGAAATTTAAATTTCACACAACGACAACAACAATCTAATTATAGTTGTGATCACTATAAATATATCAACGACAATATATTTAACTTACATTATTTATATTTAACTTACATTATTTGACATTTTTTGTAAATAATTGTTGTGTGTGACAAAATTTATTATTAAACATATAAACATATTAAACATATAATATATAATGAAATTAGCACCAACCAATCAAATGACAGATTAAAAAATCTTTTGTCTAGTAAACCAATCAGATTTACAACCGAAATACGGTTGTAAAAACATGGACGTTTGTTAAGATTTGTATCAGGCCTATTTATTTATTTATACGCCTGATCGCAGGTTACAGCTACATATACACGCTGAGTCCTGTATGATTCGTATTCTGGCGTCATCACTGCAGACGCCATCACTGCTGACGCCACCACTGCTGACGCCACAACTGCTGACGCCACCACTGCTGAAGTCCGACGCCATCACTGCTGACGCCACCACTTTACGATCATAGAGATTACAAATAACACTAGAGGAGGCATTGTAATCTTAATTCAGTAAAAAAAAGAGAACGCGACTATTGGGGGCAAATTCAAGTCCCGGATGTGTATTCGTGTTCCCATTGGTGACGAGTTTCAAATCAGCCAATGAGAGCACGATTTTATATCCGGGACTTGAATTTGCCCCCCATTAGCTGCGTTCCCAATTTTTAAACTCGATGCCTCCTCTAGTGTTATTTATAATCTCTATGTTTACGATCACATACGCCAGAATACGAACCGTACACGACAAATTGCAGCGTGTAAACGTACCTTAAGAACTGAACTGCGCCGGACGCAGCGGCTGAGTCAAAGGCTTACTAGGGAGTCTCTGACTGTCACCATACAAGCCATGTCTGGTCATGGAGCACAGCTAAGGTGGAATGGCTAGTTTTGAGTTAGTGAGGAAAATGTTATTTTATTCAAAAAAATTCAAGAATCACCTGTTATATAGTTCAATATCAGGCAGCCAGACCATGTTTGGTTCAACATTGATAGACGTAATACCACCAAATTCTGACGAATTCCATATCAAGAAACTGTTTTTCCATCGCTATATTGAAACATGTCAAACGTTTAGGAAAGTAGCCAATTAAACTAAACTAACTTGATTTATACTGGATAGTTCTATCAGTTCTAAACTGTTCTTCCTAGAGGTCCTGTAAGGATCATTTCCTATTGATCCAGTGTTACTACAGAAGGAAACAAACTATAAACTAACTTTATTTATAACTGTGGCAATCGATACACCAGGCGGAAATCTTAATCTTAATTTAAATCTTTTTTTTAATCTTAGTTATTTTAGTTATGTAATATTAACCTTAACTATACTAACCATGCACTTAACATTAATCTTTAATTATTAACTAGTTACTGACAAGTTGTTTTCCTTTCTTTCTATTCATTTGTTCTTTCAAACTACATGTAACCGTTTTTGTAATATTAAACCATTATTTTGTAAATATATATACCATACCCCGTAAGTTCATTTAGATTGCTCTGAAGATGTTGTATTGAAAACAACGAAACGTTAGCTAATTAATTTTTTTCCTTTTATTATGTTTGGGTTTGAAGTTATTTGCTGGGCTTTGCTCTTTATCTTTAAACTAACTTTATTTATACTGGAAAGCTCTATCAGTTCTAAACTGTTCTTCCTAGAGGTCCAGTAAGGATCATCTCTTATTGATCCAGTGTTACTACAGAAGGAAACATAAACTAAACTAACTTTATTTATACTGGATAGCTCTATCAGTTCTAAACTGTTCTTCCTAGAGGTCCAGTAAGGATCATTTCCTATTGATCCAGTGTTACTACAGAAGGAAACATAAACTAAACTAACTTTATTTATACTGGATAGCTCTATCAGTTCTAAACTGTTCTTCCTAGAGGTCCAGTAACTGATCATCTCCTATTGATCCAGTGTTACTACAGAAGGAAACTTAAACTAAACTAACTTTATTTATACTGGATAGCTCTATCAGTTCTAAACTGTTCTTCCTAGAGGTCCAGTAAGAATCATCTCTTATTGATCCAATGTTACTACAGGAGGAAACCTAAACTAAACTAACTTTATTTATACTGGATAGCTCTATCAGTTCTAAACTGTTCTTCCTAGAGGTCCAGTAAGGATCATCTCTTATTGATCCAGTGTTACTACAAGAGGAAACCTAAACTAAACTAACTTTATTTATACTGGATAGCTATCTCAGTTCTAAACTGTTCTTCCCAGAGGTCCAGTAAGGATCATCTCTTATTGATCCAGTGTTACTACAGGAGGAAACCTAAACTAAACTAACTTTATTTATACTGGATAGCTCTATCAGTTCTAAACTGTTCTTCCTAGAGGTCCAGTAAGGATCATCTCTTATTGATCTAGTGTTACTACAGGAGGAAACCTAAACTAAACTAACTTTATTTATACTGGATAGTTCTATCAGTTCTAAACTGTTCTCCCTAGAGATCCATGGAGTAAGAGTCATCTCTTATTGACCCAGTGTTACTACAGGAGGAAACCAAAGTACTTTGTGGACATACGGTGTCTGATAGAGTCAAGCTGAACAAGCATTCTATTCTTACAAATGTCTGAGGTGAAATTATAATGAGACAACTGCATATTGCTGAGGAATGAATCCCTGGATCACAGTGGTAAAAGAAACATGCTCTGACAAGGATAAAAACTTACAAATCGAAGCCACACGCTGGTTATGAGAATTTGATCTTTTTCATTCTATTAGAAATAGGAATGATTAGAAATAACAATAGCAAAATAGTGGAAAGTATCGGAAAGATATACGTGAAGCCCACTGAGCGTAATAGACCTTACCGATTATTCTCTCTTACCCAATGGCCTCGTTTTCGTGTCAAATACTTTCTCATGTTTTGTGCTTGGTAGTGTTGAAAGTTACTTTGTTATTGAGCCTAAGAACAGCGAGAAACAAATTCGTCCAGGAAAACATGGGAATATAAGCTTTATCTGCCACTGACATGCTAAAATAAGTTAACATGGAAACGAGGCGATTGGGTAAAAGAGAATAATCGGTAAGGTCTATTAATGAGAACGAATCTCACCAGATCAATTAACTGAGTCAATGCAATTCCCAAATAAACAGGCACAGGATTTTTCTTGTTCTCAACAGGACGAATGACATTACTGTAATTGTTAAAGAGAACATTGACGAGACGTTTCTCATCGTCTGCTATCCAATGAGCTTTGTTGTCATGAGCAGAAGTCAGCGGTAACAAGCAGAACACTGTATAGAAAGAAATGAAATTAAAAGAAAGCAAGGATTTACATGATCAGATACAGTATACATACATACACATTTAGTACCACCGCAAGGAAATTGTCAGTGAGCAGTCTCTGCCAAGAATGGAGGTTCAATCTGAGCTTCATTTGAGTGTCAATGCTGGTTTTGAATAGCTGGAGGATGAGTAGTCACATAGTAAGGTACTACACTAACCCTCCAGCTATTCAAAAACAGTATTGACACTCCAAGGAAGCTCGGATTGAACCTCCATTCTTTGAGTGTGAGTGAGCTTTTAGAATACAGGCGTTCTCACACATTTCTTACAAATTCTTCAAAACTAAGAATTTCCCCATGCAAAATTCCTACTACTGTGATCAGTTTCGTTTATAGTGTCTTTGCCTTCAAACAGACGGTATGGTCTGCCACAAAAAGTTCCCCCAGCCTCAGAAGTGCATTTTATCTCCTACTCCATTAACTCTGAAGATATCTCGAATATCAGACGAAACGTAAAGTAATGTTTTTAAATGCTGGGCATTAATATTTATAACAAGATTGCGATTTCCGCTTGGTTTATCCCTCGCAACTGTTCAACAAGGAATAGTAATAGGATTGAACGAGGAATGGATGATTTCAGCCATCGATTATTTTTTTATCTAGACAAGAAAGACGAAATCTATCATTATAGCTCAAAAGAGAATCCTAAAATTAGAAAAAATTGCAAAATTTGGTTGGGAAGTGTAGTAAAATACGAAAAATATAGCCCTGTGAAATTAACAATTATTACGTGCGGTAAAAATAACCACTTTCGGCTCTTCTTCTTAAGGATGTTCTTTTAAGCTATAATGATAGATTTCGTCCTTGTCTTGATCAAAATTAGTCTATACTGTAGAGCTGGAATCATCTATTAAATACAGCATCATACAGCACAAGATATGTTTTACCTGGAAACAGAAGAAGAAGAACTCTTGTCGCCATATCGCTGATCTAAAGAAGTAAAACGATGTATTTAGTAGAATTTTTTTTTTACTGAAGCGACAATTTTATTCAATCTACTGATAAATGTAGAGTTGAAGGGTTTTTATGTAGATGGACTAATTTCGAAAGGAAGATTATATACAATTTTAGACCGGCAGGAATAAATTTGTGAAATGATAACCATTTTTGTAAAATACAGTCAATTTAGATCCAATGGACCTATTCCCTAATGAACAAAATTTTGATCTAGACAAGTCTAGACAAAAATTTCATCACAGCTTGAAAGAGCATTACACAATTAGTAATAGTATTCCGAAGTTTCGTTACGAAATGTTGTAAAATGCGGGATAATATAGCCCTGCGAAGTTTGCCGTTTTCCAGTCATTTTGTATTACGCGCAGGAAATTGATACAGCTTTCTGAAAAAAGGTATCAATTTCCCGCGCGTAATACAAAATGACTGAAAAACGGCAAACTTCGCAAGGCTATATTATCCGCATTTTACAACATTTTGCAACGAAACTTCGGAATATTACTAATTTTGTGATGCTCTTTCAAAGCTGTGATGAAATTTTTGTCTAGACTTGTCTAGATCAAAATTTTGTTCATTAGGGAATAGGTCCATTCATTTGCGAATTCGCTTTAGAAAACGCCAGAAATGCCGATCACAGTAGGAATTTTGCAAAGGAAAATTTTAAGTTTTGAAGGATTTGTAAGAAATATTTGAGGGAACTGGCTTGGTGTTTAACACTGACTCAGTTGCCTCAAACATTTCTTACAAATCCTTCAAAACTTACGAATTTACCCATGCAAAATTCCTACTGTGATCACAGAAACTTTGATAATGTAAACCAGGCTTTAAAGTAAAAAAAACTACAAGGAATTGCAACAAAACTAACTGAAGATCTGACAACTCAAGTAAACAATTTCCTGGCCACAAAATCAAATAAAAGTGACACAATCACGCAAATGCGTTAGTGAAGTTTCAATAAAGCAGCACAAACTTACACAACCTTTTGTAAAATCCAATTCCTACATATTCCTCCTCAAAAAGCCCGTTTTAATTACTGAAATTCTGGCCAACAATCCAATGTATGATAAATTCACAATGAAGTAAGCGTACTTGGGCGTTTTATTTATATTCCTTATACAGTTTGCGGTTCTTCGCGGCTCATAGATAAAGCATACTTAAAATTTAACAGGTACATAAACGCAGGGAGTCTGCGCCTAGTCACAACTCCATAATTAGCTAAGGCAATTTTCTCGAAATGAGATAAAAGCATATGAATGGGAAAGAGGTATTATCGCATATTATCAAGTTGCTTATTTGCTTGACAGATCGATTAGCATTTTTTTCTTCAAAGCCCTGCGCCCTACCGTCCTAAACTTTCGATATTCGAAGAGATGTAAACGTTTTGTCCAACAATGAATATTTAATGAATGATAATATAAATATGATATAAACGGACTGAAACTATCCATTGTGAACAGTTTTAAATACATTAAAGAACGGGGTTTGGTAACTATATGGGCATTAAAATTATCTCTTATTCTAGTTATTGTATACTTTTGTTGATTTGTTTTTTTATTTTGCAACAGTACTTTGCAAATGTTTTATCGACAATGTTATAAATTCTTAATCAAACAGTGATATAAATATAGTTATTTTTCAACTATATCAGATTCAGACAGATAAGAGATGATAAGAATGGGCTCGATGGGATACGGTTTTTTGCCAAACACAATTTAGATCCAGTGGACCGGTATCATACTTGTCTATATCGAAAATCTTACAAAGTGCTCCAGATTTCTCTAGTGAGAGATACATCTTTAACCACTTATCTGGGACAGACATCTCTTCAAACCAACTAAAAACTGAACCGGGCTCAACCATACTAGGCTAACTGTAGTTATTCAGAGTTGAAGAACAGGATGGAGAACAGTGGGATTTTCAAAACAATGAAAAGACAATGGAACATTCTGATCACTGGATCATGACTGGATGACATGGAGAACAGTGGGATTTTCCAAACAATGAAAAGACAATGGAACATTCTGATCACTGGATCATGACTGGATGGCATGGAGAACAGTGGGATTTTCAAAACAATGAAAAGACAATGGAACATTCTGATCACTGGATCATGACTGGATGGCATGGAGAACAGTGGGATTTTCAAAACAATGAAAAGACAATGGAACATTCTGATCACTGGATTATGACTGGATGGCATGGAGAACAGTGAGATTTTCAAAACAATGAAAAGACAATGGAACATTCTGATTACTTGATCATGACTGGATGGCATGGAGAACAGTGAGATTTTCAAAACAATGAAAAGACAATGGAACATTCTGATCACTGGATCATGACTGGATGGCATGGAGAACAGTGGGATTTTCAAAACAATGAAAAGACAATGGAACATTTTGATCACTGAAACATGACTGGATGACATGGAGAACAGTGAGATTTTCAAAACAATGAAAAGACAATGGAACATTCTGATCACTGGAACATGACTGGATGGCATGGAGAACAGTAGGATTTTCAAAACAATGAAAAGACAATGGAACATTCTGATCACTGGATCATGACTGGATGGCATGGAAAACAGTGGAATTTTCAAAACAATGAAAAGACAATGGAGCATTCTGATCACTGGATCATGACTGGATGGCATGGAGAACAGTGGGATTTTCAAAACAATGAAAAGACAATGGAACATTCTGATCACTGGATCATGACTGGATGGCATGGAGAACAGCGAGATTTTCAAAACAATGAAAAGACAATGGAACATTCTGATCACTGGATCATGACTGGATGGCATGGAGAACAGTGAGATTTTCAAAACAATGAAAAGACAATGGAACATTCTGATCACTGGATCATGACTGGATGACATGAAGGACAGTGAGATTTTCAAAACAATGAAAAGACAATGGAACATTCTGATCACTGGGTCATGACTGGATGACATGGAGAACAGTGAGATTTTCAAAACAATGAAAAGACAATGGAACATTCTGATCACTGGATCATGACTGGATGACATGGAGAACAGTGAGATTTTCAAAACAATGAAAAGACAATGGAACATTTTGATCACTGAAACATGACTGGATGACATGGAGAACAGTGAGATTTTCAAAACAATGAAAAGACAATGGAACATTCTGATCACTGGATCATGACTGGATGACATGGAGAACAGTGAGATTTTCAAAACAATGAAAAGACAATGGAACATTCTGATCACTGGATCATGACTGGATGGCATGGAGAACAGTGAGATTTTCAAAACAATGAAAAGACAATGGGACATTCTGATCACTGGATCATGACTGGATAGCATGGAGAACAGTGAGATTTTCAAACAATGAAAAAACAATGGAACATTCTGATCACTGGATCATGACTGGATGGCATGGAGAACAGTGGGATGAACAATGGAACAATGACAAGACAATGAAAAATCACATCGTGTAGTTTCCTTTTTATAGTTTCCAAACCCACATAGTAAGTTTCCATTGTATGATTGTACGTGATCAAAGGGATTGCACAACCATTCATTGGCACTGCCTCGTACTCAGGCTCTTTAGTAATTAATAGCGTTCAGAGCTCTGGGTGAGCTAGGCGCGCGGGGTTCCACGCCCAGAGCTCTGAACGCAATTAATTATAAAGAGCCTGGGTAAGAGGCTGGGGATTGCATGATTCAGTTTTCCTTTGAGATCAGTGGAAAGCGACAAACCATCGACATTTTTTTCGGCTACGTGCGAAGCGGGTGGAAAGATCAGCTGGCATTTAAAACTCGACAACAAAATATAAATTTTGAAGTGAACCTTGACGGGTTTTAAACGTTTTAAAATGACTACTACGTTGTCGGAAGACTGGCAAATCGAGACAAAAACGGTGTTAGAAAGAAACAAGTTTATGTTCAACAAAAGTTTAATGAGCGATGTGACTTTTGTGGTCCGCGAGAGCGATGGGACGGATGAAAGAAATATGTATATCCCTGCCCACAAGTATGTGCTGGCGACTTCGAGCCCTGTCTTCTTTGCTATGTTTTATGGAAATCTTGCCGAGAAATCAAACGAAATTCATCTCCCCGATGCAGATTCGAGCAGTTTCTTGGAGTTTTTGAAATACCTGTATTCCGATGAGTGTAAACTGACGGTTGAAATCGCCATAGATGTACTGTATTTGGCAAAGAAGTATATAATACCCTACCTTGAGAAATTGTGCACCAGTTTCTTACAAGATAACATCACTGCGTCCAATGCGTTCACTCTGCTTTCGCAGTCGTTGAAGATCGGCGAAGAAGATCTGCAGAAGAAATGCTGGTATTACATCGACTCTCACTGCCAGGAAGCGCTTGCATCCGATGCTTTTTTGAATGTCGAACAAGCGATTCTACACAGCATGCTGGAATTAGAAACTTTAAATGTGAAAGAAATTAACTTGTTTCATGCGTTGGTCAAATGGTCCGATCATCAGTGCAAGGTGAAAGGGCTCGAACTAACGTCCGAGAATAAGCGCGCTGTCCTAGGTGATGCAGTGTACTGTGTGCGTTACCTGACTATGACGCAAAAAGAGTTTGCTGAGAATGTATCCAAAACAGCCCTACTTAATAAAGATGAAGTCATTGCCATTTTTCAGATGCTTAACGATGTCCCGCCATCCAATAGCGAGCTCCAAGCCACCTTAAGTAAACGGATTCAAGGAAAACCACGTCAATTGAAACCTACACAACGATGTTCTCGATTCAGCCAAGACCAGATCCGGACGTCTAAAACTCTCGGGGGTTGGCAATACACGTCCGGGCATCCGGACATCTTAAATTTCTCGGTAGATAAAGATATATACTTCCACGGCGTTCGGTTGTTTGGTGCCATAGGGCATAACAGCCGCTATACTGTGGAGTTGACCTTTAATAACGTCAAGGTTAATGATCGATTTTACTCTGAGAGAAAGAATACGCTGATTCCTGGTTTTGATGTGTTGCTACCATCACCTGTGGTCGTTAAGAAAGGTCAATGGTATGAGATATCAGCCCTGGTCAAAGGGAATGGTTCCTACTATGGCGAGCGTGGTGCAAGTTCTGTCAATGTGCTGGCGTCTCGTTCAATTTCCGCGATTGTTCGGACCTTGATGTTCCGAATAATAAGACGTTGAGCGAACGAGGACAATTTTATGAGATTCTGTTTTCCTTGTGCTGTTACCCGTAACTTTATCATACAGAGCTTGGGTTAAGCCGGTTTTCCTCTAGATGAATTTGCGAAAAACAAGAATTCGGCAATTCCAACTTTTTCACAGTGATTTTTTCACTAGCCAGTCACATTGCCAAATTCATGTTTTCGCATCACTCAAACAAATTTTCCTATTGGAAAACTGAGTTTAATGGCTAGTTATAAACATAAAAGAAAAATGTAATAAACTTTGAAAACAATTTCACCTTCAACAGTCGAAACTGTACCAATTGGTCATCGAGTTTAAGCATGGAAAGGGACAGGATTGTGTTTACATCAAATATTTAAACATTTGTACATAGGTCAGTGTGATATTCCCTAAATTAGCTCATCAGGTTTTTTGTCAAATGCATGTTGTATATTTTGGGTAGAATTGTATAAGTAGAGTAGAATGAACTAGTCATTGTAGTGGCTCTCAAAATATGAACTATTTACAAATTATTACAAAGTATTTGTTTGCTTACAGTAAAGCAATAGAATTGTATATCAGTAAGTGCTTACTTGAATAAAGTGTCTGGAAAACTACATTTGTCTATTAGAGAAGGATGAACTACAGTAACAAAAAGATATAGTTTGTCTACGTATGAACAGAACAGAAATGGTTAACAATCAGCCTCGTACAACCTTTTTGAATTAGCTGTACATAATTACAGTAATATCAAGTATAATTTGTTCCCAGAACCATTGCCAGTCTAATTCATGCTATTCCAGCTAGTTTGTCCAGATAGTTGATCTTGTGTTAACTAATGATCTGTCCAAGTGAGGGTGGGTCTCAATGGATCAATCAAGCCATTCAAATTGACAAGATTATTTTATGAAACTGTCCTTTGTTGGTCCAAGTATCATTTGTGGGAGAATCTGCATCATGAAATGTGACAGTGACGCCCTCCACCTTCACCGGGGCTATTTTATTAATACCATATCCACTTGGCGGCCCTCTTATCAATGCCGACATCTTCACAACTTTGTTTTGTTTTATTACGACAGGCAAATCCAACATGACACAATACCCTAGAAGGCCATCAGTCATCTTTTTCGACTTGTATGTGCCTTTAACTTTGACACCTTCAATTTGAAAGATAACTTTGTATTGGTTTTCCCACAAATCTCCAAACAAATGCACACCATGAAACAACACCTCTCTATCGACCGAAAAACACAGACAATCTGCTTCACCGTTATATTCCCAGCCCTCTGCTTTCCAGCTTCTAAATCTTTTAAACGCTAGCATTTCATAATTCTGTTTTCTAACACCAAGCTGCCATTGTAAACCTGGAATGTCAACGCCTTTAATCTTCTCCTGAATTGTCTCAATTTCTTTGGACGTCAATAGCCCTGAATCCACAACATATTTGGAAAACATTTCTTCGCTTATAGCCAAAAATCTTAAATCGTAGACACCTTCGCCGATAACAAATCTTCGGTTCTCAGTTGTTAGTTCTAAACTGTTCTCCAAACATTGAAACTCAATCCATTTCAAAACAGCTTTGAATAGTTCAATTTCTTTGATAATCAAGCTACTTCGCTTTAGTAAACAGGCCAATGTTTCTTGACGTATATTCAGAAAATTATCTAAAGTCAATATTTCTTTCAAGTGTCGGTCCACAACTTTCCAGCATTTCATTTCAAAGTCCTTTTCATCAAAATAAATAGCTTGTTCTAAAATAGTCAGCACGTTCTCAGGGTCCAACCCTTTTTCCAGGAAATCAACACACTCCTTGGTAAGTGAAGGTACGATGTATTTCTTAGAAAGATACATGACTGATATAACATTGTCTGTTGTCAAATTACATGCATCTGTGTAAAGGAACTTTAAAAATTCCTCCAGACTTTTCTCATCTGTATCGTAAAGGTGAAGAATTGAATTCTTCTCTGCCAAGTCGCCATAAAACATCGCATGAAATACGGCACTACTGGTGCCCAAGACATATTTATGGGCGTACAATATGTTGTCTGAACCTTCGCAAGTAAAGCTGATATCACTCATGTCTGAATTGTTGAACATATGACTGTTTCTTTCTAAGACCGTGTTCTTTGTTGACTGCCAGTCAATATCATATTGAAATGAAGCCATTTGAATTGAAAAGATTTGAACATTAGACAGGATATTGCCAATAAAAAAAGATAAACAAACTTTACATTTATTATTTAAATATTTAAATGTCCTCTTGTCTGTGCTTCCATGATATTCCAGTTTCTATTTTGGTTTTTAAAAAAAATTCCTTAAAAATTCCATGAACGAGAAGTTTTATAACAGACGAAGGCGTATCCGAGTGTTTTTTAAACGTTACGACCCTGATAAAATATTTTGCCTAACTTAATATTTATAAGAGTAGAGCAACCCAGTAAAATAAAGTTAGTTTAGTTTAGTTTAGGTTTCCTCCTGTAGTAACACTAGGTCAATAAGAGATGATCCTTACTGGACCTCTAGGAAGAACAGTTTAGAACTGATAGAGCTATGCAGTATAAATAATGTTAGTTAAGTTTAGGTTCCCTCCTGTAGTAACACTGGATCAATAAGAGATGATCCTTACTGGACCTCAAAGAAGAACAGTTTAGACCTGATAGAGCTATCCAGTATAAATAAAGTTAGTTTAGTTTAGGTTTCCTCCTGTAGTAACACTGGATCAATAAGAGATGATCCTTACTGGACCTCTAGGAAGAACAGTTTAGAACTGATAGAGCTATCCAGTATAAATAAAGTTATAGTTTAGTTTAGATTCCCTCCTGAGTAGTAACACTGGATCAATAATTAAGAGATGATCCTTACTGGACCTCTAGGAAGAACAGTTTAGAACTGATAGAGCTATCCAGTATAAATAAAGTTAGTTTAGTTTAGGTTTCCTCCTGTAGTAACACTGGATCAATAAGAGATGATCCTTACTGGACCTCTAGGAAGAACAGTTTAGAACTGATAGAGCTATTCAGTATAAATAAAGTTAGTTTAGTTTAGGTTTGTTCCTGTAGTAACACTGGATCAATAAGAGATGATCCTTAGTCCTTACTGGACCTCTACTAAGGAAGAACAGTTTAGAACTGATAGAGCTATTCAGTATAAATAATGTTAGTTAAGTTTAGGTTCCCTCCTGGAGTGACACTGGATTAATAAGAGATGATCCTTAGTCCTTACTGGACCTCTACTAAGGAAGAACAGTTTAGAACTGATAGAGCTATTCAGTATAAATAATGTTAGTTAAGTTTAGGTTCCCTCCTGGAGTGACACTGGATCAATAAGTGATGATCCTTAGTCCTTACTGGACCTCTACTAAGGGAGAACAGTTTAGAACTGATAGAGCTATTCAGTATAAATAATGTTAGTTAAGTTTAGGTTCCTTCCTGGAGTGACACTGGGTCAATAAGAGATGACTCTTGTTGGAGCAGTTCAGAACTGATAGAACTATCCAGCAAAGTTTCCTCCAATGAGGTTATGAGGGATGGCCCTGTTGACTGGCAATCAACAAAGAACAGCGTCTTGGACAGAAACAGTCATATGTTCAACAATTCTGACATGAGTGATATCAGTTTTACTTGCAAAGATTCAGACCAGACATTTTACGCCCACAAGTACGTTCTTGCCACAAGTAGTGCTGTATTTCATGCGATGTTTTATGGTGATTTAGCAGAGAAGAATTCAGTTGTTCATCTCAGTGATACAGATGAGAAAGGTCTGGAGGAATTCTTGAGGTTCCTCTACACAGATGAATGTAATTTGACAACAGACAATGTTATATCAGTCATGTATCTTTCTAAGAAATACCTCGTGCTCTCGCTTACAGAATATGTGAAAGCTCAGCTGGTAAGAGATACGGAACCGGGCAATGTATTGGACATTTTAGAACAGGCGATTCATTTTGAAGAGAAAGATTTAGAAGCAAAATGCTGGCAGGTTATCGAGTGGCGCACAAGCGAGGTTGCCAGGTCGGCAAACTTTATCAACATCAAACAAACGACTCTTGCCAGTTTACTGAAGCGAAACAATCTGACTATACAAGAAGTTGATCTTTTTCAAGCAGTGTTAAAATGGACCAACTACCAATGTTCTCAGAAAAGTTTAGAGTTGACGACAGAGAACAGAAGGTCTGTTATCGGCGAGGCTGTGTACGACTTCAGATTTAATTCGATGACGCAAGAAGAATTCGCAAAGCATGTTTCCAAGTCTGGTTTGCTTACTACCGATGAATTAGTCCCAATTTATGAAAAATTCAACAAAGTCGAGTCTTCGCTATTGAAGTGGAAACTGCCCGAGAGGGAAAAAGCGTTTAAAGCTACCAATAAAAACATTCGAATATCTAGATTTTCCGCTTTCTCCAAGAACGAATGGTCGACTTTCTGGCAATATTCAGTTGGTACCAGTTCCAGTGACGACGACTATTGTTTAGATTCACCTTCACCATCGGATCGGCAAAGTGATAGAGATTATCTGTCTTTTTCTGTTGATCAACACGCCTTATTTCTCGGTGTGCGGTTGTTTGCAGCATCACAGGTTGATTATGAGCACCGTGGAACTACGTATAAGGTGAATTTGACGGTCAATGGCGTTAGTGCAAACCCTTCTACAAACACCTGGGCAATCTCCACCACCTATAAATCCGACACAAAGGAACATGGCATTGCTGGTTTTGACGTGATGTTAAAATCCCCCATTTTAGTGAGAGAAAACGAAGTAGTGAGAATGGACGCCGGAATATTAGGTCCTCGTTCACATTATGGATGGCGTGGAGAAACAACAGTTAAAGTGCGAGGGATCACTGTAACATTCCTTGATCCCGATATTTGCACTTCACGTACTTGTGTATCTCGAGGACAGTTCTATCAGATAATACTCTCAGTTTAAGCATAAACTGTGGACAAAAGTTCATAGAACGACCCAGTAGTGTAACTTAACTATTTTTACTATGCAGTTGCCGCCACCAGGGCAAGTTGAACATAAAAATTGGTTGCCCGGAATAACGCTAACTTACCATCTAGTCGCTTATTTTAACTTAATGTAATTTTTAAATAACTTTTGTAACTTTTCTTCAATTTTATAAATAAATTTCGATACTTATTCCTTTTCATCGGGTCATTAGATTTGACAGTGCGATGGTGCGAGGCGTGTTATAAAAAGCATCTAAGGGAGTCCTAGCTATGATCACATCAGGCGAGTTAGAATATTAAACGATCATGGTGGGATTTGTACAATTGTACTCCATGCAGGTAGATCATATATATTGGATGATGTTCTCCAAGTGATGTCCACACCAGGCAAGTAGAAAACTACTTGATCATGGTGGGATTTGTACTCAGGTAGATTATAGACATTATATATATTGGATGATGTTCTCCAAGTGATGTCCACACCAGGCAAGTAGAAAACTACTTGACCATGGTGGGATTTCCTCCTGTAGTACGTAACACTGGATCAATAAGGGATGACTCTTGCTGCAACAGTTTAAATCTGATAGAGTTATCCCGAGTACAGTTTCCTCCTATAATAACATTGGAGGAAATAAAGGCCCTTACTTGGTTTAGAACTGATAGAACTGTTCAGTATTACTAGCATCATTTTGTTTGTGAAGTTCTCCTTATATTTTTGAAATTCTCCTTATATTTTTCAGGTAGTTGCATAGCAACGAAAGCTTGTTATTATTGGCATTACCTACACTAGCATAAACCAGAGGGCACAAACAGTTCAAGACATAAATAATGAATATATACTGCAAAGTTCTGCAAAGTATGATAATTGGAAACTATGGATTAAAATGACGTTTCACTCGAATCTTAAACACCTTACAGTGGTGTAACTTTACTTTCTTGACCACTCGCCCTCAGGGCAAGTTGGACATGAAAATTAGTTGCCCTTAATAAAATTCACTTGCCATCAGACAATGGCCACTGGGGTACCTAGGTAGGGGGTATAAATTAGGGAACAACATGTCGACCCGTTCTCCCACTGCGCTATATGGCTATGTTATACTGCTTCAGATCTAGCTAAAAAGTAATTGAATCAAGTGCATGTACTATAAAAACTTATCCGAGAATGAAAACATAAACTTAAAGATGCCCAGCTTTTTGTGGCAAGGCAACTTGCCCAATCGGGCAAGCAAGATAAAACGTTTGGCAAGCGGGCAAATGTTAAGTTACACCTCTGCCTTATAACTTATAACCTCGATATTAATAACGGGCAACGTGGTAAAGGTACGTGCACCATTATGTCTAAAGTGGCCCTGGTACTTAGTGTTTTAGCTATGGGTAATTTACATTACTGAATCAATATCATTTAACACTTCCGGTCTTTGTATGTGTTAGCTTCATACTGTAAAGCGTCCATTCCCTATTTGAAAATGGCTTCAGTTCAATCCGATGTTGACTGGCAATCGACAAAGAACACCGTCTTGGAAAGAAACAGTCATATGTTCAACAATTCGGACATGAATGATATCAGTTTTACTTGCGAAGGTTCACACCAGACATTTTACGCCCACAAATACGTTCTTGCCACAAGTAGTGCTGTATTTCATGCGATGTTTTATGGTGATTTAGCAGAAAAGAATTCAGCTGTTCATCTCAGTGATACAGATGAGAAAGGTCTGGAGGAATTCTTAAGGTTCCTCTACACAGATGAATGTAATTTGACAACAGACAATGTTATATCGGTCATGTATCTTTCTAAGAAATACCTCGTGCTCTCGCTTACAGAATATGTGAAAGCTCAGCTGGTAAGAGATATGAAACCGGGCAATGTACTCGACATTTTAGAACAGGCGATTCATTTTGAAGAGAAAGATTTAGAAATGAAATGCTGGCAGGTTATTCAGTGGCGTGCAAGCGAGGTTGCTAGCTCGGCAAACTTTATCAACATCAAACAAGCGACTCTTGCCAGTTTACTGAAGCGGAACCGCTTGAATATACCAGAAGTTGAATTATTTCAAGCGGTGTTAAAATGGATTGATCACCAATGTTCGCAGAAAAGCTTAGAGTTGACAATGGAGAACAGAAGGTCTGTTATCGGCGAGGCTGTGTACGACTTAAGGTTTATTGCGATGAATCAAGAAGAATTCGCAAAGCATGTCTCCAAATCTGGTTTGCTGATTGCTGAAGAACTAGTTCCAATTTATGAAAAAGTCAACAAGTTGGAGTCGCCGCTATTGAAATGGAAACTGCCTCAGAGGGAAAAAACGTTTAAAGCTAGCAATAAAATAATTCGAATATCTAGATTTTCCGCCTTCTCCAAGAATGAATCTTATTCGCCTTCCTCTTCCTGGCAATACAGTGGTCACCACGCGTCGTATGGACAGGGTCAGCCACAGGTTGATGTAAATAATAGAGATTACCTGTCTTTTGCTGTTGATCAATGCGCACTATTTCTCGGTGTGCGGTTGTTTGGTACAAAGGTACGCTCTGGACATAGCAATACGTATCAAGTGGATTTGACGGTCAATGGCCAAAGTGCAAACTCTGATACAAACAACTACACAAGCGCCACCAATTATCAGTCCGAAACAAAGGAGCATAGCATTCCTGGTTTTGATGTGATGTTACAATCCCCCATTTTATTGAAAGAGAACGAAGTAGTGAGAATGGACGCCGGAATAGTTGGTCCTCTTTCACATTTCGGATGGCGTGGAAAGCCTATAGTTAAAGGGCGAAGGATCACTGTAAAATTTCTTGATTCCAGTGATTCCTGTAGCTGCAATGCACGTACTTGTGTGTCCCAAGGACAGTTCCATCAGATAATACTCTCTGTTTAAGCGTGATTGGACATGTCAAGACTTCGGACAAGACTTAAATTGTTGAATATGCTCATGAATAATTTTAATCTTGTAAATATAATCTCGTAAATATAACCTTGTAAAATCAAGTTTTTTTATGTTGTTACCTTGCAAACAGTAACAAGTTAATTGATTATAACAGTAACAAGTTAATTGATTATGATTAAACACTTAATTAAAAAAATATCAAGTAAACCATGTTGAATATTCAGGGTACAGGTCATGTGCTGCAGTATTTATATAGCCAGACTGTAGTTATTAACATACAATCTAATGTGTAATGATTTAGGTAATTTAAGCATAACTATGCAGCATAAGAATATAGTTTACGTTCAGTCGTATTTTGTAGTCGAGATTTTGTAAAAAAGGCTTACTTTGCCTTTTTGTAGGCGAGACTTCAGTATTAAACAATTGATACAGTTTCTTATTCTTAATGTAATTTTTAAAATAACTTTTGTAACCTTTCTTCAATTTTGTGAATAAATTTTGATAATTGTTCCAGTTCACCGGGTTAGTAGTTTTTGCAGTGCGATAGTGCGAGACGCGTTATAAAGAGTTTCATGATGTCTACACCAGGCGAATAGAAAATTAAATGATCATGGTCAGATTTGTACAATTGTACTCAGGTAAGTTATATATATATATTGAGTGATGTTCTCCAAATGATGTCAACACCAGGCAAGTACTACTTGATCATGGTGGGATTTGTACTCAGGTAGATTATATATATTGAGTGATGTGCTCCAAGTGATGTCGACGTCACCAGAGAAAACTACTTGACCATGCATGGTGGAATTTGTACTTGGTAGTTGGTATGTTGGTCGATATCCGCCGAGTGATGTCCACGCCAGACAAGGCAGAAAACTACTTGACCTACGCGACGAGATTTGCATTTCATTTAAAATGCAATAAAACACTGTATCATTCATTCAGCGTCCGCGTTGCCAAGCAATGACAATTAGTCTCGAACTTTTCTTCTCATATTACAAACACACAAAGATCAAACTATAGTTTTATTTATCCAAGGATAAATGCTAAACCCTTAGGATATTTTTATTATAAACCATGATCCACCACACGGAATGACCACTGACACGAAAGCTAACTTTACTAAAATGTCTGCGGTGAAGGCCGGTACAAAATGTCCATGAAGACACAGTATGTTAGCGAAGACAGATCAGAAAGACATTGAAAGACCTTTGGTATCGTTTGAGAAGCATAAGCCCTTAACAACAATAGATTTTGAGCAACAAATTGATTATCTCAGCGGTTGGATTACGGAATGGAACAGCACAGAGGTATTATGTCGACTTGTATTGTTATATTGATAAATGATAGCATATTGTATGGCGTTGTTTGAATTAAATTTTATGATATTGTGGGGTTGTTAATAAGGTATAATTGTTACTTTATTATACATTATTGTATAATTCAGAATTGGTTGTCTGTGTAGACTGTGTAGAATGTGGTTTTCAAAAACATATACTTCATCAATTATGTAGCTTTCAAAGTCATCACACATCCCGTGCAAACGGCTTGGGAGGGATGTTTTAATTTGTGTTAGCAAAAACACAATTCGTTGTGATGCCATTTCAATTTGAAATTTGAGAACGGGAATATAAATAAAATGACAACCATTTTCCGTTTTCTGGGAATACGACAGTCATGTCTTCTCACATTTCAAAGAATATTTCGGAGAATATTTCACCATTCTTCTTAAAGTACAAGCGGCAAGGATTATAGTAGCCTCTTCTCACGTGTGATTGTAGACTTAGATCAGAGAGTTTAAGATGTGGTAAATCTAGGGCGCGAACGTGACAAAAAAACACATCCTAAGTTCGCAGTGTCAGCAACACGGGTAAAAAATATGGATTCTTTTTGTCAACCAAGAAGGACACAGGTGAAAAACAAATTTAAACTGGTGACAAATCCAATAGAATAGCATAAGTACACTGTAAACTTCAAGGAGTCTAATCAACTCCAAAAGTGTTATTCTGTAATCGTTTTAGACCGTTTTTGGTCCAAAAGTGTTATTCTGTAATCGTTTTAGACCGTTTTTGGTTACAGAATAAAACTTTTTGAGTTGATTCAACTCCTTGAAATTTACAGTGTAACTGTCTTTTTGTCATGTCCGCGTACTAGATAATTTAGCTCATCTTAAGTTCGCTTATATTGCAGAAAACCTCTTAAGTTGGCTCATAACCACTCAGACAAGTGTTTATTGCAGAAAACCCTGAGCATAGAAGCGAAAAACACATCACTAACTACAGTACTACCTACATCCCATTGGATTCTGTTGCAGTTTTGAATAATTTAATCATCCATACCTTCAGTCAATTTTTCCTGTTTTGGCAGCCATTGTGTTGTCATCTATCCAATAACGTTAAGCTCTTAATCCTGATTTAATATCTCTCCGTTGACAGAGGTTCTTCTTTATTGACAAGTTGCTATCAAAATGCGAGAAAGAACAAATTCAGCTTTGTGGACGGTGAGTATTGAGGCATATTATATATAGCAGAGTTTCACTAAACACTCTCGTGCAGCAGATATGGCGATCAACCTGCACAGGGTTCGTAGTCTCCAAGACCAAAAAAAAATCAAAGATTTTCAAAGATTTTTTCTGCCTATTTTCAAAGACTTTTCAAAGATCTTTGAGAGCAATCAGCTGTCGAAAAATTGCAAGTGTAAGCATCATTTTTACCCAGTAATTAGTCCCGTCAAATCACATCCTAAAATGCGCATTTTCGTCGATATTTGCGAAAATCTTGATTCAATCAATCAATTTTATTAGCTAGGAAATCGTATAATCAATTCCTCACTACAGAATTTAAAGACTTTTAAAGACTTTCTTCGCTTTTTCACACAATTTAAAGACTTTTCAAAGACCTCAAAGACCTGCATTCCAATATAAAGACTTTCAAGGATTTCAAAGACCGCTACGAACCCTGCTGCAGTTATCAGAGTGAGAAAATATATGTTAATTCTTCCGTTAATAAGCAGTTTTTGGAGAGAAATAAATAGAATTGAAAGATTAATCTACTTGCTTCTATAAAGGCTTTACAACTTGCATCTAATCAAGACGCCCTGAAAGGGGTGGAAAAAAGCTTTTAGTGCCTATACAAATCTCGTACCCAAGGGCAAGGCGTGCCGATTCGCAGGAATGCAAACAGGCATGCTCTCTGTATAGGAGATTGCTTACTAAAACCCATGCATTGAAAATGTTTTCCCGAACTAAAATATATTATAGAAGTTATGATCCATTTTTCATTAAATAGAACTCCTTTTTATTGCAATTTTTAACTTTTAAAAGCTTTTCATCAACTTTTATTGAAGGTTTTACAGCCAGCATTGCATCGAGATTTCGTATTCAGTTCGTTAACGGCAGCTGAGGTGAACAGTGACTTTCATCCGATCTCGACACCAGTCTCTCGAGAAATACATAAACACGCCAGAGCTCTGAGATCAAAGGTAATCCATCTTTGGTTTATTAAAAATTGCTTTTCAAACTCGGAAATAATTCATGGCCAAAACACAAAACGCTCATGTAATAAACGCTCATGTGTTTAGGGCTGGTTTACAATATCGAAGTTTCTGTGATCACAGTGGGGATTTTGCATGGGTAAATTCTAAGTTTTGAAGGATTTGTAAGAAATGTTTGAGGGAATTGACTCGGTGTTTAACACTGAATCAGTTTCCTCAAACATTTCTTACAAATCCTTTAAAACACAGAATTTACCCACGCAAAATTCCTACTGTGATCACAGAAACTTTGATAATGAAACTACCAACCTTAACTCAACTTTCGTGCTGAATTTCTCCGAGAAGTTCTCTTTAAATACTGGTCCGTTAATATATCCTAGACTCGACTGACGTATTTTATTACAGTGATAGGTGCTTTTATTACAGTTGAGGTGCTTTGATATCAATCAAAACACCTCAAAGCAGGTTAAAAACTCTACTCAAAAACGTTTATGATTCTTTCTTGTTAATCCAAGGGTAAAAAGGTTCCGTTCTTAAAGAGTGCAGTTTTGAGGAATGAGGTACGTCATGAAGACAAACTCGCTCAGAATTAATTTGAAAAAGTTTTTGTTTTTTTCCCTCGCAGTATTGAAATCATTTTCAGTATGGCTTTTTTCTTTTGACAACAGGAAGATGTAAAAAATTGGACATCATGTTCCGTGTTACCAATTATGAAATCTTTTTCACCCATGTCTTTCACAAGACTAAGGTATATTAAGTTTTAATTTTTTTGTCCATAGCTTAGACACAAAGTTCACAAACCACGACAGCTTATTGTAGAATACTACCTACACTATATCACCACGTTTAAGATATCTTTTTCAGGTAGTTCAGACACAAACCACGACAGCTTGTTGTAGAATACTACCTACATTATATCACCACGTTTGAGATATCTTTTTCAGGTAGTTCAGACACAAACCACGACAGCTTGTTGTAGAATACTGCCTACACTATATCACCACGTTTGAGATATCTTTTTCAGGTAGTTTAGACACAAACCACGACAGCTTGTTGTAGAATACTACCTACAATGGACCACCACATTAGAGAGATCTTTTTTAGGTAGTTCAGACACAAACCACGACAGTTTGTTGTAGAATACTACCTACACTGGACCACCACGTTTGAGATATCTTTTTCAGGTAGTTCAGACATAAACCACGGCAGCTTATTGTAGAATACTACCTACACTGGACCACCACATTTGCGATATCTTTTTCAGGTAGTTCAGACACAAACTACGGCAGCTTATTGTAGAATACTACCTACACTGGACCACAACGTTTGAGATATCTTTTTCAGGTAGTTCAGACACAAACCACGACAGCTTATTGTAGAATACTACCTACACTGGACCACAACGTTTGAGATATCTTTTTCAGGTAGTTTAGACACAAACCACGACAGCTTATTGTAGAATACTACCTACACTGGACCACAACGTTTGAAATATCTTTTTCAGGTAGTTCAGACACAAACTACGACAGCTTATTGTAGAATACTACCTACACTGGACCACAACGTTTGAGATATCTTTTTCAGGTAGTTCAGACACAAACCACGACAGCTTATTGTAGAATACTACCTACACTGGACCACAACGTTTGAAATATCTTTTTCAGGTAGTTCAGACACAAACCACGACAGCTTATTGTAGAATACTACCTACACTGGACCACCACGTTTGAGATATCTTTTTCAGGTAGTTCAAACACAAACCACGACAGCTTATTGTAGAATACTACCTACACTGAACCACCACGTTTGAGATATCTTTTTCAGGTAGTTCAGACACAAACCACGACAGCTTATTGTAGAATACTACCTACACTGGACCACCACGTTTGAGATATCTTTTTCAGGTAGTTCAAACACAAACCACGACAGCTTATTGTAGAATACTACCTACACTGGACCACCACATTTGCGACATCTTTTTCAGGTAGTTCAGACACAAACCACTACAGCTTATTGTAGAATACTACCTACACTGGACCACCACGTTTGAGATATCTTTTTCAAGTAGTTCAGACGCAAACCAGTGAAACTACGACAGCTTATTATAGAATATTACCTATACACTGGATCACCACGTTTGAGAGGTCGTTTTAGGTCTATTATTTATAACATATTTTCAAATCATTTTAGTTACAGAGGATCGCCTGAGGCGAGTGAGATTACAACAGGGGCGTGGAAATCACAGAGCAGTTACTATGGTGTCCGCTTCCCTGGCATCAGACGGAATCATGGTCCCAGCGTCCTCAGTGTCAAATCTGCGCCACCAAGTCTTGGTGGTCAGCAACTAAACCATCAAATACGACGTCACATGCAAAGACAGGAGACAGAAGATGCGGTACGGAATGATGAGATGAGACTGGAAATCCAAGACGAACAAAGGTGGGTTGCGGGGAATGAGACTGATCGAAATATCTAGAGGTCCTGCAAGGGTCATCCCTTATTGGTGGGTGATAGGGTGGGTGCAAATCATCCTTACTTGCAGCTGAGAGCTAGCTGAATTACGAAGGACGCAGCTCAACCTCAGTCTTACGCCCGTATTCTAAGGCTATGTTTACATTGTATCGGATCACTTTGCGTCCGACGCAAAAACCATACCCGATAGGGCTTCTGTTTACATATGAAATGTTGTTATCGTCTCAATTTCTGCAACGGACCGGTGGTGCGGCGGTTCGCTCTTCGAAGTGGTGCGCGATGTATCGGATCGCTTTTTGCAACGCTCTCATTGTAATGTAAACACAAATCGGAGCAATTTTCGGTTCAATACGTGACTCAAGATGGCATCTGCGAAACAAAGACTTGCTATTCTAATCTTATTTGCGGGTATAGCTTGCTCACTTATAATATTTTTGTATTTAGATGGGCGAGGACGAAAGCTGTTTACACTTGGGCCGTAACGTTTCGTGAACGAAGCAAAAACCGATCCGATACAATGTAAACATAGCCTAAAAGCTCACTTACACCATGGATAGGACTCTAGCTGACGTAAGCAAAAACAACCTAGTTGCAATCTGTGACGTCACGCGTATTGCAAAGTTCTCGGCATTTTTGTTGTTTCGCTATATTTTCCGCTTTAAAAGAGTAATATTGAAGCATAAACTGGTCTAATTGTTTTAAAAACATGCCTAAGCCACGACAAAGTATTCAAGGTAAATGTTTTTCGTCTTTGTTTTGTATTTTTTTTTACATTTGTAGCTACGAAATTGGCGTCCCCAATTTTAACGAAATTTGGGATGCCTTTTTCACTCTTTAGTGCTTGAAATATTTGCTAAAATTGACTGGGAATACTTAGAGATTTCATCGTAGAATGGCATAGTTATATTCATTTGCTCTTTGACTAAAATGTTTAGCTGTATTATTGCTAAACATGCCGTTTTTGAGAATTTGGTTTGCAACTAGGTTTCAACATCCAATCACGCCATCAGCCAATTGAAATCATTAGGTCACGTCAGCAAGTTTCCTATCCATTTATTTTATTATCCATGCTTACACTCAATGAGTGGAGATTCAATCTGAGCTTCTTTTGAGTGTTAAATGCTGTTTTTGAATAGCTGGAGGGTTAGTGTCGTACCTTACTCGGTAACTACTGTACTCACCCTCCATACAGCTGTTCAAAAACAGCATTGACACTCAAGAGAAGCTCAGATTGAACCTCCACTCATTGAGTGTGAGTGAGCTTTTAGAATACGGGCGTAAGGCTTTCTAAGGGCGCCTCTGATAACCACCTTATTAATTTATTAACTTTGCCAGATAGTATTAACAGTTATTACAAAGTAATAATTTAACGAATTAACTAGACTATATGGCAGGGTATTCGCAACAGCGATTAGCCAATTACTGCGAACCCAAGGACAATACGTTAACATCAAATAGCAAAAAAAACTAACAACTAACTTCATGCATTTATACAACTATATATTTAGCTATCTACGGCAACTGATCATGCTATGATAATAACATGCACTAGCTGAAAAGAAATTGAACAAAATGAAATCAATGCATGCTATACCGACTATATAAGCATAGCACGAGCAGTTGCCATGTAGCTAGCTGTGCTGAAATTTTCAATAACAGCAAGATATTGGAGACGCTAAACTACGAACACAGTTGCATTTCAAGCATAAAGATCTAAATGTTCGCGGATTTTCAGGATTATAAGTAATGTCAACAGAGGTAAAATAATAATTAAGTAAACATGATTTAAATACAGCGAGACTGTCCTTATGACTCAAGTCTGATCAAGGAGCACAGATACGGTGGGTTGGGATTAGCCCCCTAACTGACCCACCCTCTCAACATTCCCTGTGAGAGGAAATCGGAGTACCCGGAGAAAACGCACGACTTTTGGTAGAGCATTGACTTACTCTTTTCACATAAGTGTCGTCAGTGCAATGTGAGATCGAAGCCACAATCTCAGAGGTGAAAGACGATTGCTCTGAGAATAGACCTTTCCCCTTATAAGTGAAATTTTGATCTAGACTAGCCTGGACAAAATTTTCATCACAGCTAGAAAGAGCATCACAAAATTAGTAATATTCCTTAGTTTCGTTGCGAAATGTTGTAAA
This sequence comes from Paramuricea clavata, assembly GCA_902702795.2. Lineage (NCBI taxonomy): Eukaryota > Metazoa > Cnidaria > Anthozoa > Malacalcyonacea > Plexauridae > Paramuricea > Paramuricea clavata. The sequence continues at coordinate 46,715 of CACRXK020000097.1, forward strand.
ATGCGGATAATATAGCCTTGCGAAGTTTGCCGTTTTTCAGTCATTTTGCATTACAAATGAAATTCATAATCAGTTTGATCATCTGATTATCAATTTCCCGTTTGTAATCAAAATGACTGAAAAACGGCAATCTTCGCAAGGCCATATTATCCGCATTTTACAACATTTCGCAACGAAACTTCGGAATATTACTAATTTTGTGATGCTCTTTCAAGCTGTGATGAAATTTTTGTCCAGACTTGTCTAGATCAAAATTTCACTTAAAAGGGGAAAGGTCTATTGCGCCACCGAAGCCCTTCAACCTGCCGTTAAAGGAACCCCTTGGAAATCTTTCTCGAAACTGTTACATGCCCTCTCTTTTGTTTAGGGTTGTTGTGTATAAATCCACAAACTCAGAAACGGAAATTCACTCTCCTCATACAAAATTAGACGTTGTTTTAAATTGGTTTGGCCAAGAATGGAATGGTAATGTCAGTATGTATAAGTTTAACGATGTGTTTTGTAATACGTTTCTTGAATATGATTTTTTCTGTGTTGGTGTAATGTACTCAGGTGAATATGATGCTTGTGATGTTACTCTGAGTGTATATCCACACCGGGCAGGCTTGAAAAATATGCCTGACCACGGTGGGAATCGAACCTACGACCTTTGGAAGTTCCTTGAATGTTTGCATGGAGAACAAAAACAATACTGTCCTTTTGTTTTATGGAAAACACCACGTATGAAAAACGTTGAAAGGAATGGAAAGCATCAATTTAACTGGAAAGCATCAATATTTTATTAGCATCTCACTTGTTTGAATAATAGTTGAAGGGAGGCTATGATCGCTCTCTCCTGACAAGATGTTTTATTCGTATTCTTAGTGTGGAAACGAAATGAATTTTTGCAAATTTTTCTGAAAACATTGGAACCAAGTGAAGTGTTTTATATCTCAGGATTAATAACAGTAAGTATTCGTCATGTAGTATTCTGATACTATAGGCATAGAATGGATCACTGAAGGCAACCAAAGCCCAAAGGTCTGTTAAACTTTACAATGAATTTCTTTTTCAGGTAAGACGATACAGAGATTTCATTCCGTTATTACCAAGACAGCTCTCTCGTCTCATCCTGTCGTATTTAACTGTGAAAGAACTCACTTTAGTGAGTCAGGTAAGGTATTTTACGTTTATTATGTATTAAGGAGTTTAAGCTTCACGTTTCCGGGAAAGGCAAACGGCAGGTTCGAACTTTCTCGGCAAAATTTTCGTTGAACGTTTTTGTTTCATATTTTCTTTCTTGCGTCGAAAGAATAATTATGTATTTCAGTTTTAAAACAGCAAGTTTATTTACTCTTTATTGTCTGATACCGTAAAATTTGCCTGGCGTTTGCCGTATAACGCGAAGCTTAAACTCTCTAATATCTACCTCCTTCAAGTGTAAACTTTTCTGTATGAAATCCACAGAAATTGTTTTGTAATGAAAACGAATTGCATTGAAATCATTAGATTGAAACTATGAACAACTTAATTCCAGGTGTGTCGAGCGTGGAACAAAGTTGCGAATGATGAAATTTTATGGAAAGAAAAATGTGGAGGAATTTATATCGGCATTCCATTAACCAAATCAAAACATTGGAAAACAGTTTATAAAGAAAGTTTAGAGTTACAACAGAACTGGACTGATGGCCGGTGCACTTTGACGGAACTGAACGGTCACACAAAACGGTATTCATTCAGCCTACCTATCGAAGGGAAGATGTAAAACTCATTAGATAAACAATTATATAACTCATTATCTATGTTAATTAACGTTAATTCATTAATTCATAAATCTGGTTCTTCACCGTTACGTGTGTATTGTATTTTTGCCAAATCCACCAAAAGCAATTTCCAATTTACCCTGTTCGTGTCACGCCGGATAAGTAACTTTCCTAAAACATTGCAATTGGTTAGTTGGGCAAAAATACAATACGCACGTGACGGTGAACGACCAGATTTATGAATACACGCGTTGACTAATATAAAGACTATAAATAATGAGTTATATTGTTATTCTAATGAGTTTCATAAGTACAGTAACATCTTCCCTTCGATAGGATATGATTCACTTTATCTCAAACGTGTGGGTCTGTGTAGATAGTATTCTATACTTTATAGCTGCCTTGGTTTGCCTTTTTCAAGTAGTTCAGACACAAACCACACAGTGCGTCTATCATTTCAATTATGTACTTTGTTGAATTCACAGAGTACTGTCAGTGAGTGCTTTTGAAAATATGATTGCCAGTGGAAGTTACGACAAAACAATCAAGTATGTGGATCCATTATTCGGCTACATAGTAAATCAACATGCTTGTTGTAAATAATGGTCGTTTATTCATTTCAATGCATGTGGAAAAATTAAATTGTTTTATAGAGTATGGGATGCAAAATCAGGGAAAATTCTTCAAACTTTAACAGGCCATTCGGTAAGTTTTTCAATCTATTTATGTTTAGTTTTATTTTAATGGTTTATTCACTTTTCACTACATTGATTGATCGGATTGTTGGTTATTCGTTTCATTAATGGATTGTTTAATTGCTACATATAATTATTATTAATATTTCATAATCAGTACTTTAATTTCACAACAGAAAGGAGTTTGGTGTTTATGTTTTCTGTCAAAAACGTTGCTCATCAGTGGCTCACACGATACATCTATCAGAGTAAGTACGATTACATGTATAACTTCGAAAAACTTTGTTTCTACTGGATAGTTCTATCTGTGTTTTTCTAGAGGTCCAGTAAGAGTCATCCCTTTTTTCTCCAGGGGAAGCACACTCGTCTCACATCATTTTCTTCTTATTTTAACAGGTTTGGAATCTAACGACTGAGACCTCGGTGAGGTATGAATTAATAAAGGAATACCGAATGGTTTTCCATGCAGGATTACGTGATCCATGCACGAGGGATGTCTCGAGACTTTCGGAAAGCGTAAAAATACTCGAGCCGCAGGCGAGTGTAATTGTTTTATAAAATACTGACAGTGGCAACAATGACATTTTGAAAATCCCGCAAAAATCCCGCGAAGGCATTTTAATTCCTCGTGCAGGATAGCCTGATCCTGCACGGCTATTGACCAATCAAATTGCGTGTTTCACTGTAGTTATTATATAATGCATTTTCTCCGTCGAATCAAACGACACAATCTAATACTGACTTCAAAATTTCACTCTGTCCAATACGGGAAAATATTGCTTGTCAACGGCATTCAACTCAGTTCATTTCTCTAAATATGATATTTTCTTGTTCAGAATTTTGATGAGT
>CACRXK020000097.1:52500-83902 GCA_902702795.2 Paramuricea clavata
CGTGACAAAAGATGTACATATTAGTGATATTACAGACACCAGTCTCTAAAAGAACCCTATTTTATCGTTGTTGTGGAACCAAGATTTGACAAACAACAAACAAACTTTAAATTGCTCCGTTTATTTATGTAAATTTATATGATTCAATTTTATTTTAAATAGTTTAGTTATTTAAATAGAAAAAATGAATAAAATATTTAATTTACAGTGTTATCATGTTATTCTTTTATCTTTTTTTACTGATAAGATCTTTAATTATTTTTCTACAAATATATTAGCGTCTATCTCGCAGTTTATAATTTCGAGTCGTACGAAGGTTGCGCACTAGAAAAAAATTAATAAAATGTACCTGTTTCAGATTTCCTTGTTCTTCTTACTCCGAGGTGTTACTGCTGGGAGCCAAATGACTCTCTTTATAATCCAACGTCGTTTGGGAGATTCTGGCGAGTTGTTATCAACAGATGTTTTACAATCCTTTGCTGTAAAAAGACATACAAATAGTTCATTTAAACAAGCTTATCACCGGATAGCTCTATCAGTTCTGAACTGTTCGTCCTAGAGGTCCAGTAATGATCATCTATTATTGATCCAGTGTTACTACAGGAGGAAAGTGGAAACCTAAACTAAACTAACTTTATTTATACTGGATAGCTCTATCAGTTCTAAACTGTTCTTCCTAGAGATCCAGTAAGGATCATCTCTTATTGATCCAGTCTTACTACAGGAGGAAACCTAAACTAAACTAACTTTATTTATACTGGATAGCTCTATCAGTTCTAAACTGTTCTTCCTAGAGGTCCAGTAAGAATCATCTCTTATTGATCCAGTGTTACTACAGGAGAAAACCTAAACTAAACTAACTTTATTTATACTGGATAGCTCTATCAGTTCTAAACTGTTATCCCTAGAGGTCCAGTAATGATCATCTGTTATTGATCCAGTGTTACTACAGGAGGAAACCTAAACTAAACTAACTTTATTCATAGTGGGTACCTCTATCAGTTCTAAACTGTTCTCCCTAGAGGTCCAGTAATGATCATCTCCTATTTATCCAGTGTAACTACAGGAGGAAACGTAAACTAACTTTATTGATACTGGATGGCACTATCAGTTATAAACTGTTCTCCATAGAGGTCCAGTAAGAATCATCTCTTATTGATCCAGTGTTACTACGGGAGGGGACCTAAGCTAAAGTAACTTTATTTATACTGGATGCTCTATCAGTTCTAAACTGTTCTTCCTAGAGGTCCACTAAGGATCATCTCTTATTGATCCAGTGTTACTGCAGCAGGAAACTAAACTAACTTTATTCATACTGGTAATATAATTGTAAATGTGTCTTCTAAGAGCTTCACTGTTCATCCAGGAACAAACCGGAGAGCCAAGTAGAATCACACTGAAAACACGCTTCTCACATGTGACTGTGGTGAAATTATAATTCCAGGAATCTCGACCAACCTTCATTCCACGGGAACAAACATTTCTTGAAATCAGGACAAGGCGGTACAATCATCTTCCATCGATTATCAATCTTCTTATCAGGCTTCTTCTTATCCGGATCACAAACATAAGGCATGCCAGTCTTCGTGTCAAACGCATGTATATATGGTAGCATGTTTAGGACACCCAGGCTCGCCCCTGATAGACCAACACCATGGCCTGTGATGACGTCAATTCCCGCGTAGAGCTGGCCGCGAATCGCTTCTTCTTTGGGGGAAACTGAAAACGAATTGTTGGAGTAAGTATTAGTTTTGATGAGCGTTACAGAGCAGCAAATGGTAGCCAAGTTTAGACAATGGTGACACTTAACGCCCTTTTACACTTACGATTTTCCTCTTCTGATGAATAGGCGTAAAAAAATACCTGTGGTTCTGGTTCCCGACCGACCCTATTTTTTTCTGCCGACCCTATTATTTTTTCAACGCGATTGACCATGCGACCCTATTTTCTCCAGGTGGTTGCGGGCTGCTCATACAGCGTGCCAAAATGGCGTCTGTTGTCACAATAATTATTGAACCAAATTGCCTAAATTCGTCCATAGGAAATACGCATCTCTAGTTAATATTGATGCCAGAACTCTACTGTAAATCGCCCATCAAAAAACCGCCAAAACCATGAAAAAAATATTAAAAAAAAAATGTATTTCCGACCTACCGACCCTATTTTTTTCACGATATGAAACCGGAACCACGGTTTTTTTTTACGCCATATGAACGAGTAGATGATATGTAATGAATATTGAGATGAGCGTACATGAACTCAGAAATAGAACATTCACTCGTTCACATCCATCAGAAGACGTAAATCGCACTAGAAATCGTAGCGAAAATTGCAAGTGTGAGCGGGTCTTTAGAGGAGTTAGGTACTTCAGGATAAAAACATTTACCATACTTTTTCGAATGACATCATTTCGCTTCTTAGAAAACCATAGTTTCTGGATGTTGTTCTTACGTTTCAGTTTCACAGGCATGTTGGATTTTTTTATCGCTAAAATAGAGAAAATAATCTAACATTTACCAGAAGCAATAAAAGTAGTTTCTAAATATAGGGAGGGAAATCGCCCTAGTCTAATCTCTTGTTCATCCAGAGTTACTACAGGAGGAATGCGATGTTTGGTAGAGTCAAACTGGAAGCACTCTTCTCAAATTCATAATAATTCATGAGCAATTCAGCCAACGATAATCACCTATTTGATCACAAGATGCCATTTGGATAACCCGGTGAAACTTGATGAAAGTCACTAGTGTTTTCATCAAATATCTTAACTATGCATGCAAAATTACTTGAATAGAATTCCTAATTACGTTATGCTTGGTTAAGAATTCTATTCAAATCAGCAAACGAAAACATTCTGTTACGTCTCGATTCATTTGAGAAGCCATATAAACTACTCGTTGTTCATATATTACTTCTCACATGTGACTAAAGTGAAATTATAATGAGACAATTGTATATTGCAGGAATTAAATCTCAGTCACAGAGATGAAAGATAATGTACTGAACACTGTGTCATCAACGTCCCCTTCTTTACTAGGATGAAACTCGAAGATAATGCAAAGCGTAACTCCTTATTAACATATTTCCATACCCAGACTCGGCACTGTTTAATGATATACTTTTTTACTGTCTAACGCCAAATTATTTTATTTGTCAACGTGAAACACACCATAATATCGCAGGAATACTAGATTCCCCTTATTACGTTTTCGTAGCGCTTTGCATTGTAGTTATAGTGGTATCACTGATATTCTTTATCAGTGATACCACTATAACCATATCTTTATCAGTGATACCACTATAACCACAATGCAAAGCGCTACGAAAACGTAATAAGGGGAATCATCAATTGAGCCCAAGTCATAGAGATGAAAGACACACATACTGAAACCAACACACCATAACTGTATCACTGAATCAAACAACTCTACATTATCTTACGTGAACACGTACTTTTTTCCCAGCGATGTTCCTGAGTGCCATTTGGGAAAGGACATGGCGGGAGTTTGATAGGAATGCTGTCGCCATCTGCCCGTAAGAACCTTCTTAGGTCTTTCCTTTCAAGAAATCTTCGCTTAATAAAATCTCTTTTCTTGGGCTTCGCTTCAGAATCACAGGGATAAGGCAGGTTATTGACTGGATCGTACAACATACTGTTCTTCCCTACGATTTCAAGCTCTATAGAAAAATTTGAAATCATTTTTTCAAAATAGGCCGATGCAGGTTATATGACGAGCAGACATCACTGGACACGAGATTTAGGGATTTTACAATGCAATATTTATAAATATTTATCAAATTTCATAATACAGTGCTAACTTTCATATTACCTTGACACGTTAAACGTGTGATGTAAAATAAGAAGAAATTGAACAAAATATTTATTAGCATTTCATTGTTGGACATTTGTCTTGATAATATAAAATGTTTAGTCGAGATTCCCATCCATGTTCTTGGTCAATCAACCGTTCAATTTCATCACAGGTTGGGGCGCTACGTATTGATTTAAGAACTTGTTTCGCCTGTCAAGTTTTGCTTTATGAACTTATAGTGTGGGTCAGGATGTTAAGAATTTTGTATTTCATTTTTCTTTTGGCTGAATGTTTCCAAAGAAATTTAGCTGATGTGGCGAACGGTAATATTAATATTTTTACATTAAATACTTTCAATGCAATGGATACTAATTACAATACATTTTATTCTCTACGTTTCACATATATTTTAACAGTCGTCTTGATGAGAATGCCACATCGAGGCAGGACATTTAAACTGGCAAATATTTAATTTTTTATTACGTTTTTTAAAATTTTTAAGTTTATTATTTTTTAAGTTAACCTGCCATCAAATTTATAATGTATCTCTATAACTTCACAAATTGTTATTAAGGGTATAACGTTAGATTAGGATGCTGAGCTCTATATTAACTGGAGTAACAATTGCATTCAGTAAGCGTTAAGAAGATGGGGCCGGTTGTTCAAAGCCGGGTGGATTAGCGCTAACCCCTGGGTTAAAATTCAACCTGCTGTTTCAATTTCTGTTTTAAATCTATTTCTGTTTTGTATTTTTTATTTCAAAACTTCAGAGAAGAAAACTCCTACTGATCCAAACAATATTTTTGAAAAATATTTCCAAATTTATAACCAAGCTGTTGGAAAGTTTGGTTTGAATTTTACGTTAACCTGGGGTTGGGCAATCTGAATTAATTAATTAATCAATTAATTAATCAATGAATTAATCAAACTTAATTTGGGGTTGGTTAATCTGGTTTCGAACAACCAGGCCCTGGTTAAATTCAGAAATATTTTCACTGACTAGACAAGACTACTACATATAATGAGAAGAATGAACATTATCTTCTCACTCTGATAACTGCAGGTTGACCAACATCTGGCGCACGATAATGCTTCGTGAAACTCATTTAATATAATGAAGTTAACTGTGTGTTTTCAGACGAGGATTCACTGAAGATGCCAGCATACAAAGTCGCTCGAGCTGGACATTATCCAATGGTTTACGATCGCGTCACAGGGATACCCTGGCCATGTGATCCGTTTGGAGAAGAACCCAAGGACCCGGATGCAGAAAAAGACCCATCATTTATCAAACTAACCAAATGCCCAGAGGAAGAAAAGAAGGCACAGAAAGTGAAGAAATCCAAGAGACTTGTTAGAAATGCAGGACTTGGGTCTCACTCCAATACTTGGAAGAAATTTTTGAAAACATTCACATAGTTTGTTTTCTAATTGCCTTCTTGGACAGCCTCGATTTCATGTTATTATTTCTATAGACCCATTGCACATGACGTAACAGCACCGGTAACGATGCATCTGGAGGACAAATTAGCAATCTATGCATACTATAACTTTTGTAAACAAAGCAAATTTTGCAAAACGTTATAATAATTTTGTATTAAAATGGTTAATTTTTGCGCTGTATGTATGTGGTTGTTGTACTCGAACAGATATTGTTAGGGAGCATCTGGAGGACACTAAGGATTTGTGACGTCAGTGCAATGAGTCTATATACAATCTTTCACAATATACATTAGGACAATCTAGTTTTTATATGCACTCAGATGTATTATACCATTTCCTGATACATCTTACCACTCTCCCTCCCCCACCTGTTTCAATGTTGGTGTCGTGCAATCAGACATCAGATTTTTGTGCGGCCAACATTGAACTAGAGGAACGGAAGGCGCTACACCTTTCATATTGTGTAAAATTACAGCAGCTGTCCCATAGTTTTTTGGCAAAGAGTGTAGTCTACTAAATTTACTTCAGTTAATTCACACAAACACAGTGACTTGAAGTCGAAGTTAACAGTGAAGTCTTAGTTTATTTACTGCTCTCTTAGTTCAGTGTACACTGAGAGTCTGAGTATCATCACAACATTACAAAGCTTTAGCAGTTCGTTATTTGCGCGTCAGTAAAGGTGGATTTACATCACACAACTTTTATCTAAAACTGTCGCATGCAACCTGCTTACAACTTGAGTTGTATTGTGTAAATCAAGCAACACACTCGACTGCGCTGTCGTAGTAAAGCTCTCTTTGTTGCCATTATAATGTTGTAAATAGAAGTTCATACAAGTGAACAAACATGTATACAAAACCACAGTTCATGACATACGTCTTTTAGTGACGTCTATAAACTGTATCTGAGTTAATATAACTTGGTTTAATATTTTACACAGTAAGATTTTAAAAATTAGTTATTTCATAAACTAAGGTTAAGTTTTTAAAGACTTGAAGTCGGTTTTTCTTAGTTTATTGGTTTAGGATATCCGTTTATTGGCTGTAAGATATAGAAAAGAAAAATATTTAGGATAGATATGCAAATATGTTTTAGAATTGGTAGTATGTTTAATTTAAATTTAATTGTTGTTGATGTCATAGTTATAGATGAAATTAAATTTTGTATACATAAAACTGATGAAAGTATACTTTCCAGTAGAAAGCACAATTTTAAGACTTACATGAGATGTATATGTATCCAAGTTATCGTCCTGAGTTATTGATATAGGTCTGACCACCCAGAGTGCACCCACCTCCGGAACTACAAAAAAGAAAATTAATTAATGCCTAGTTTGGTTAGTGCATGTTCCTTTTCAAATTCCACTGAAGTTTGATAGAGTGCTTCCAGTTTTGCCAAGTACTTTTCTTCCTCCTGTAGTAACACTGGATCAATAAGAGATGATCCTTACTGGACCTCTAGGAGAAACGTTTAGAACTGACAGAGTTATCCAGTATAAATAAAGTTAGTTTAATTTAGGTTTCCTTCTGTAGTAACACTGGATCAATAAGAGATGATTCTTACTGGATCTCTAGGAAGAACGGTTTAGAACTGATAGAGCTATCCAGTTTAAATAAAGTTAGTTTAGTTTAGGTTTCCTCCTGTCGTAACACTGGATCAATAAGAGATAATTCTTACTGGACCTCTATAGGGAGAAACGTTTAGAACTGACAGAGCTATATCCAGTATAAATAAAGTTAGTTTAGTTTAGGTTTCCTCCTGTAGTAACACTGGATCAATAAGAGATAAAGAGAAGATCCTTACTGGACCTCTAGGAAGAACAGTTTAAAACTCCTATACTAACACTGAACCAAGCACAAATAACGTCATTTAAAAAATACAAATAATTAAGTATTACCATCCAGAAAAAGGCCAGCCAAATCCAATATTACTATGAAGTCCAAAAGGCCATCCCATGAAAGGCTCGGCCGCAAAGCTATTGGCCATATTTGGAGAGTAAGCGTCTATACAACGTTTGTGTGACTTGGATCCAGTCTTTTTCGTTTTATCGCGCTTTCCCAACGGACACAGAGGCTTTAGTGGTCTGTAGAATAAAAAGAAAAAGCTTGAAGTTTAGTGAAAATCTACCACAAAGGACGTGTATTTCAAGACCACTACCGACAGCAGTTTTAAGTAAATTATTCAGAGTTGAGACTTACCCGACTCCAGGCCCCCAACCGAAACTCGGTCCATATCCAAACGGCCAACCAACAGCAAGGTCTACCGGATGTGGTGACGTAGCAGGCACATCCTCTCGCTTGGCCCCAGTCTCTTCATCGGGGAGTGGAGCACAGCCACATCCCAGTGCACCACATTTACAGATAGTCCCTCTCTTTGAAGCTGTCTGTTCTTTCTTATCCATCTTTGTACTACCAGTGACCTTATGTGTCCCCTTGTCACGCTTCTTACCCTTGGCGGCTTTCAAGGAAAATGGATGGCAGATACAGCCCATTGGACCACAGCTGCAGGCTGGAAATCAAATTTGATCATTAGTATTAAATATAATGACAGGGGGCAAATGATGCTACTTTGTAGATGAAAATGGACAACTTGCATGTTAGACTACATTTTAATCTAAGTAAAGAGAAGGGAATCAAACACCACAGCTAAAAAGAACATAATGAAATTAGTAAAATTGCAAAATTTAGTTGCGAGATGTTGTAAAGCTTGGAAAACATAGTCTTGCAAAGTTTGCAAATTTGGTATATCTTTGTATTACGTGCGAAATTTGTTGCCATTTTCGGCTCAAAAATGCCGGTAACAGTTTCCGCACGTAATACAAACATATACAAAATATGCAAACTTCGCAAGGCTATATTTTCCGTATTTTACAACATTTCGTAACCAAATTTTGCAATTTTACTAATTTTAATAAGTTCTTTACGGGAATTTTTTTGGCTAGATCAAAAATTAGTCTAACATGCAAGTTGTCTACAGGGATCGAAATTTACATTTTTCTGTACTATACAGCCGGAATAGTAGATTTTTATATTTACTATTCCGTCTGAAAATCCACTATTCCTTAATGTACTGTTTCTGTTCATGCAGGGTCCGCGCTAATGTTCTGATTTTCGTGAAATCATCCTTGAGACTCCTAAAGTGAACTGAATAATTGAATAACAAAAAATAAACATGCACAGTGAACAAATTATTAATAAAAAACAAAGTTCAAACACTGAAATGAACTTGCGGACTTTAAATGTTGCGAAGTTCGCGCCCAATTTCCGAACTTGGAAACGTAATTGGCAAGTTCGCAACGAACTTGGGAATCGCGCGTTGAAAAGTGACTTGAAATCAACAATAATATTGGTGCAAAGAAATTAGAATACGCAAGTATTGCAAGCGAACAAGAACTTAGCTACGAAGTGGAACAGAGGCTCAAAGTCCGGTATAAAGTGATATATTATACAAGAGGAAAACCCTTGCTTGTTGATATTTGGTACCACAATTTTTTTCTACTATACAAACGGAATACTGTGATCATGAAGTTTACTATTCCGTCAGGCATTTTAGTATATTCGGAATAGCGGGAATTTCGACCCCTGGTCTATTGATTTGCTAAAAGCTCTCTAATCTGACCTCACCTGAATGAGGGGATAAAGGATGTTGAAAACCAGCATGATCTAGAACATAACCATGATCTGTCATTTTCCACTTCGTACCCAGAGGATATCCTGTAGGAAAGCCAGGAACGTTTGTACCAACAAAACCATATGGACCTACACCAGGAACGCCTGGGAAATTAGAATAAGATGTTCAACTAACTTTATTTATACTGGGTAACTCTATCAGTTCTAAATTGTTCTTCCTAAAGGCCCAGTAAGGATCATCTCTTATTGATCCAGTTTTACTACAGGAGGAAACCTAAACTAAACTAACTTTATTAATACTAGATAGCTCTATCAGTCCTAAATTGTTCTTCCTAGTTTAGGTTTCCTTCTGTGGTAACACTGGATCAATAAGAGGTAATCCTTACTGGACCTCTATGGAGAACAGTTTAGAACTGATAGAACTGTCCAATATAAATAAAGTTAGTTTAGTTTAGGTTTCCTCTTGTGCTAACACTGGATCAATAAGAAATGACCCTTACTGGACCTCTAGGAAGAACAGTTTAGAACTGATAGAGTTATCCAGTTTAGTTAAGTGGTACAAATATGCTCACTAGTGCTTAGAAGTACCACAAAAATCTTCTCATGATCCTATCTTACCATGTCCTCCATATGCCCCATGTCCTCCATAACCCATAGCGCCCCCACTAGGTCCTAGGCCTATCAAATGTTTAGGATGCACAGCCTGTCCCAGGAAATGTTTGCGACGCGCGGCGTGTATTTTGCTTCGTTCCTCAGCGTCATCGAACCTCTCATCAATGTCATCTATTAATTTGACGTCCAAGGGATGTCGGTGAGATTTGGCGGAGAAAACTAAAGCAAACAAAGAAAATATGTAATGTCAGGTGTAGGTTTTCTTATATCAACGTCCACGGACCCTAAGTAATATTCTACAATAAGCTGTCGTGGTTTGTGCCTGAACTATCTGAAAAATATATCTCAAACGTGGTGGTCCAGTGTAGGTAGTATTCTACAATAAACTGCCGTGGTTTGTTTCTGAACTACCTGAAAAAGATATCTCAAAACGTGGTGGTTCAGTGTGGGTAGTATTCTACAATAATATGTCGTAGTTTGTGTCTGAACTACCTGATGAAGATATTTCAAACGTGGTGGTCCAGTGTAGGTAGTATTCTACAATAAGCTGTCGTGGTTTGTGTCTGAACTATCTGAAAAATATATCTTAAACGTGGTAGTCCAGTGTAGGTAGTATTCTACAATAATCTGTCGTGGTTTGTGTCTGAGCTACCTGAAAAAGATATCTCAAAACGTGGTGGTTCAGTGTAGGTAGCATTCTACAATAAATCGACAAACAAAATACGGTTCAGTCATGTAAAGATATCTCGAAGGTTGGAGTATAATGTCGTTAGTATTATACAATAACTGTATGGTAAATACCTTGTCCGCTGGTACTATCATCATTATTATTTTTATTATCATCATCATCATCATCACTATCATCTAATTCGTCTTCTTCGTCATCGCCCATGTCACTGTTCACCATATTCGCAATATTCGGTTCTGATTGGCTAATCTTGACACTCGCTTCTTTGGAATCACCTTGTTGTTTCGTAGAATCTGGTGGAAATGGGGTGGAGGTAGAACCATCTTCAGTTCTAGAGGTTTCACTTTGGGAAGAGGGGTTGTCATCTGAGCTCTGGGTTGATTCAGAAGAAGCCAGTTTGGCAGAGAGAGTCTCATCTGTACTTTGGGTAGAGTCTGTGTTGTGGGTAGAGGTGGAGTCTGTACTTGGGGGTTGCTCTGTAGTAGGGCTATCTGCACTAGACTTTTCACGTTGGGAAGATGGGTTGTCATCTGAGCTGGGGGTTGATTCAGAAGAAGCCAGTTTGGCAGAGAGAGTCTCGTCTGTACTTTGGGTAGAGTCTGTATTTTGGGTAGAGGTGGAGTCTGTACTTGGGGGTTGCGCTGTAGTAGGACTATCTTCACTAGACGTTTCACTTTGAGAGGCGGAGCTGTCATCTGAGCTATGGGTTGATTCAGAAGAAGCCAGTTTTGCAGAGAGGGTTTCGTCTGTACTTTGGGTAGAGTCTGTATTTTGGGTAGAGGTGGAGTCTGTACTTGGGGGTTGCTCTGTAGTAGGACTATCTTCACTAGACGTTTCACTTTGAGAGGCGGAGTTGTCATCTGAGCTATGGGTTGATTCAGAAGAAGCCAGTTTTGCAGAGAGGGTTTCGTCTGTACTTTGGGTAGAGTCTGTATTTTGGGTAGAGGTGGAGTCTGTACTTGAGGGTTGCTCTGTAGTAGGATTATCTTCACTAGACGTTTCACTTTGAGAGGCGGAGTTACTATCTGAACTCTGGGCAAATTCAGAGGTCATTTCATCATTTAGAGTAGACGGAGTTTCTTGTGTAGTAGGACTAGAATCTTCGAGGGATGAAGTTGGGGCAGAGGTGGATGACTCTTCAGTCGATATATCGGTCATAGGGGAGACGGCAGAATTTGTAGGAGTTGTATTGGGGCTGGGAGTTACATCATCTGATGCGCTCTCAGTAGGGGTGGGGTTTGATGTTTGATCACTTTCATCCACATCATCATCATCGTCATCTTGATCATCCTTATCGAAGTAATCATCATCACCATTATCCGACGGTTTCTTTGTTGTTTGTGAAGTGCTTGTCGGATTTTCTGGTGGGTTACTTCCATCTGACTGGCTTCCTGCTGTACCTGACGATATAAGAAGAAAATTAGAGTCTCAAATACAAAAAGAAACTGGGGAAAGAAGAGAATTTTATGCAGCTAAAGATTGTAAAACAGTAACACACTTAGTCAAGAAGTGAGAGAAAATGTGCATATTTTTAAGCCTAACATATTTTTAATGGTCTTTGATGTTGTTGACTGTCCATGTTTTATTGACAAGTTATATATTTATAATTTGTCAGAACTGAAACAGTGTTAAACAGTGAGTCAGATCCCTCAAACACTTTCTTACTTAGAATTTATCTATGCAAAATTCCTACTGTGATCACAGAAACTTTAATAGTATAAACCATTAATACTTACTTTCCATTGCTTGATTACTTCCAGCTTCAGTAGTACCAAGAGAACTACCCTGATCATTATCAGAGGTCTGGGACTCCTCTTCATTTTCGTTATCCCCGTTCTCCTCAGTTGGAGTCTGGTAACTAACTACGTCATCACCATCTTCCTCAGTGGGAGTCTGGTAACTAATGGTGTCATCTTGATTCTCTAATGCTTTGTTACTAATCTCCTCCGACTCTGCTCGGCCTTCAGATGTGAGACTGGGACTAGCTTTGTCAGATGCTTGTGACGTAAATGCTTCGGGTTTTGGAGTATCCTTTTGTGTGCTTGGTTGATTAACAGATGCATCGTTAGCCTTGGTTTCATGCGTGTCCTTGGCTGACATCACCGACTCCGAGTTCTCTGAGGAATCGTCATTCTGGGAATTATTGGAATCAGATTTCTCCGAACTGTCACTGTTAGAATTGCTCGTACTATCCATACTGTCACTTTCAGAATTTGTAGTACCATCTGATAAGCTGGAACTTTCACTTCCAGAATTACTGGTACTATCTAATTCGCTGGTACTTCCACGGTCAGAATGAGTGGCATCATTCAAACTTTTGCTACTTTCATCGTCAAGGGAATTGTTGCTATCAGATATGCCTGAATTTTCATTGTCAGAATTGCCAGAACTATCTAATTCATCGGTACTTCCACTGTCAGAATTGGTGGCACCATTAAGTGTTTTGGTACTTTCATCGTCAAGAGAATTAATGCTATCAGATACGCCAGAAGTTTCCTTGTCATAACTGCTGCTGCTATCAAAGCTATCTGCATCGTTGACAACATCAGATGAATTGCCATCTTCACTGTCAAGACCATCAAAAGTGTTGGTATTTTCATTCTCAGATTTTTGAGTGCCATCAAAATTACTGGTACTGTGACTAGCAGGAGTACTGGCACCATCAGAAGCACTGGTTTCACTGGCAGAGTGACTGGTACCAGCAAAGTTATTGGTACTCTCACTGTTAGAATTGCTGGCCTCATCATTACTGTCACCATCAGAATTAGTTTCACCATCAGAATTACTGGCACCATCAGAATTACTGGCACCATCAGAATTACTGGCACCAAATTCTGAATTGTTTTCGCCGTCCAAACTGGTATCACCATCATTTCCAGAGTTGCTCTCCCCTCCAGACCTACTGGTACTTTTGGAACCAAAATTGGATTCAGAATCTAAACTGCTGTCATCACTAAAATTGCTTGTGGTGCCCTTAGTTTCAGAGTCCATGTCACCATCCAAACTGCTGGTACTTTCACTGTCCGAAATACCAGTAGTACCATCTGTGTTGGTACTTGCACTGGTAGGAGTAACATCATTATTTAATGCATCATCAGATTCACTCGGAGTACCATAGTTACTGGTATCTGGTTTACTGGTGGTGCTTGTATCACCACTATTACTCATTAAATCACCATTGTTATCTGTGGAAGATTCATCAGCACTGTTGATAGATGAATCACCATTATTAGTACTGGAAGTACCACCATTTGTAGTGGATGAACCACCATTATTAGTACTGGATGAATCATCATTATTAATGTCACTTGAACTATACTTATCTGACTCATCAGCCGTGTGACCATTACTCTCACTGTCACTGGTACTGTCACCATCATTGCCACCATCAGAGTCCATAGCACTATCGCTCCCGGAATGAGTAGCAACATCAGTTTTACCTTTAGATTTCTGACCATTGCTTCCATCAAACGAACTGTCAGTGTCCTTGGTGTCCAGACTATCTCCTTCCAAACTTTCGTAATTATTCTTGTCTACATTGAGAATAAGAAATTAATTTAAACAATTTATGAAGCTCTTGCGCAATCGTGCCAGCAGATGGTATACAATCAGCAGTTATCAGAGTGATAAAATATTTTCATGATTTGTAAAACAATTATTTTCACGATTTGTAAAATATGACTTTGTAAAACAATTATATTGTTAGATAGAATCAATTATAGATCTTAATATACGACCGGGTCACATCAATGGACCATTTGCATTATAGACTAAATTTTGATCTAAACAAGTCTATACAACAATTTCATCACAGCTTGGAAGAGCATCACAAAATTAGTAACATTCCAAAGTTTCATTGCGAAATGTTGTAAAATGCGGACAATATAGCCTTGCGAAGTTTGCCGTTTTTCAGTTATTTTGCATTACAAACGGGAAATTAACAGTCCCAAAGGGTATTGGGCTGTCAATTTCCCCCGCGTAATACCAAATGACTGAAAAACGGCGAACTTCGCAAGGCTATATTATCCGCATTTTAATTACAACATTTCGCAACGAAACTTCGGAATATTACTAATTTTGTGATGGTCTTTCAAGCTGTGATGAAATTTTTATCTAGACTTGTTTAGATCAAAATTTAGTCTATAATGCAAATGGTCCATTTAATTTCCTTTTATAAATCTCCCGTAAATAGCTTTATATTTATATTTTTCTCTCTTTGTAAATATCTTTTTCTTGTGTTAGTGACGCCCCTTGTGGAAATCAACTATTACTGTTGACAAGGCTAGCGTCATTAAATAAAGTTTTACATACATGATATCTAGTAAATCTTGTATTTGAAAGAAAAAAATGGAGATGTAGTCTAATCTCATATTCCTATACGTTTCAAAAGACCCACTGCCGAAACGCGAAACCAACTGATGCAGTGGTTCAATAACTTACCATTCTTCAGTGATGTAGTTTTCCCCTCATCATTCAAAGCGCCTGTAGTGACAACAGAATTGCCATCGTTCTCCAAATCATTTCGACTCTGTTCCAAATCATTTGTAAAACTCGCGATTGTCTCGCTCTTCATTCCATCATCACCTTCTAAACTTTCGTCACCTTTCAACTTCTTCGCCTCGGGTTCATCCACCTTTATGATTGGTTTGCTCGCGTCGTCTTCGACAGAGTTCGTATCAGACTGGCCGTTCATCAAGCTATCATCGTTCACCTTCGTGTCATCCTCGTCATCCTTTTCTTGCTCATCGTCGTTTTCTTCTACAGTTTCGTCCATGTTTGTCTCGTCTCTTCTTGAAGCTTTGATGTTTCTTGATGCTTGTGGTTTAACATCTTGAAAGAGAATAGGACATTTTCAGGGGCCAATTGTTCAAACCTGGATTAGTATAAAGTCAGGGGTGGATTTACTGGGCAGATTTACTGCTATTTTTATGATAAAGCAAAAAAATATTAGAGACAAAATGAGATACTGTAATTTGAGTAATAATTAACATGATGATAAACGAACTGTGAACAACATTTACAATTTAAATACAGTAGTCAAGCAAGACTTTGCAGTACGTAGTCAAGCAAGACTTTACAGTAGTCAAGCAAGACTTTGCAGTAGTCAAGCAAGTTGATGGGCGGGCGGTGCACATGACCGACACAACTCGGCAGCAGAGCTGGCAAAGCACCTACCAGATCATGCTGGATCCATCCCAGTACAAAGTTAAAAGTTAATCCGTTAAGTTAATCCAAAGTTAAATAGAAAATACACATTTTATTGGTTTAAACAAGTTTTCCAGAAATTTTATAAAAATCGTCTTGGTTAACCCAGGATTAAGCTGTTCAACATACAAAATTGCTCAGATAAAACGAGAAATGCGACTTGGATGCATTCCTGGTTGTGTTCCATTTCCGAAGTTACGGTCGAATTTTTTTGCTGTCTAATGCCAGACGATTTTACTCGTAAAGGCGGAAGCGCTGACGCTCAATGGGTTACGAAGAGAGCGCAGTATGCGCTTAATTCGGGTCGCCCCGTACCTACATGAACAAGCTTTGTGATTGGTTGATCATAATAATAAAAGACAATTTACTATGGAGATGATCTTGCTAAAGATCAAGCCATAAACACTGGCAGTTTCGTTCAGAGAACCAATCACAAAACGTGTTCATATTAGGTAATTTACTATGCACTGCGTTTTTCCAATTGAATTGCAAACAAATTCCTTGTACGGCGATATCTCTAACTTGTGTAGTGAAAGCACATTTCTTTACAACGCAAACTTCGTATCCGTTATTTGCAGATGAAAATCCTGGTTTACGAATTGACCATTTGCGTAATAGACTAAATTTTGAACTAAACAAGTCTAGACAAAAATTTCATCACAGCTTGAAGGAGCATCACAAAAGTAGTAATATTCCAAAGTTTCGTTGCAAAATGTTACAAAATGCGGAAAATATAGCCTTGTGAAATTTGCAATTTTCAGTCATTTTAGATTACAAACGGGAAATTGACAGCCTCGAAGGGTTTGGGGCTGTCAATTTCCCGTTTGTAATCTAAAATGACTGAAAATTGAAAACTTCGCAAGGCTATATTTTCCGCATTTTACAACATTTCGCAACGAAACTTTGGAATATTACTAATTTTGTGATGTTCTTTCAAGCTGTGATGAAATTTTTGTTGAGATCAAAATTTAGTCTATTACGCAAATGGTCAATTGCCAAAGCTTTGCGAAACTAGTGAATTTGGTTTGCAAAACAAAATCAGATCTGATGAAATTCGTACGACGATCACATACGCCTGTATTCTTACAGCTCACTCACACTCAATGAGTGGAGGTTCAATCTGAGCTTCTCTCGAGTTTCAGTGCTGTTTTTGAACAGCTGGAGGGTTAGTGTCGTACCTTACTATGTGACTACTCACCCTCCAGCTATTCAAAAACAGCATTGACACTCAAGGGAAGCTCAGATTGAACCTCCACTCATTGAGCGTGAGTGAGCTTTTAGAATACAGGCGTTAATCTTGCACTTTCAGTGTGATACAGACAAGCAACGTAAAGTTTCGAACAATAAGCAAAATATAAAATGGCGCTCACCTGAACCTAAACCCATACTCGGAGCCGGCACTCCAGAATGCGTCTGGCCAGATCTCGCGATTTCATCAGTTCTTAGCGTGATTTGCGAGGAATCCTTGACATCAGTCTGTTTCCGAGGTACAGGAATGCTAGAACAGACGACCAACAAAATAAACAACACAAAACCCGAATACAGTGAATCAGTCATATCCGAAACAATTTCATTGGAACTATATTGGTGGTAAACACTTCACACTTGGAACCTTGATGTGATTCGGCGAATATATTTTAGAAAGATTATTTTTAAAAGACAATCGGTGTAAAATAACTGTTTAAGATAATTTATTGTAGTCGTTGTCAGGTGGTTGATAGTGTTACCAGCAGATTTTAAACAATATTTTTATTCTTTACGGGTAGGATTATTCATGCGAGCTAAAGAAACGGTTAAAGAACTATTAAGAGCTTACGTTGATCTTTAATCTTTTATCAGTTTTATCTATTGTTGTTTACTTTGATAAGAAATTCCAGACAATAGGCAGGCCTAAATTGGTGGTCTAAATTAGCCAAAAATAGCACGAGGAATGCATGACTTGCTTCCTTTCAACCGCCAGATACTTGCCGTGTTAATAAGCAGCTTTTATACTAGATTATAACTTTAGTTTTTATTTCTCTAAAATTTCACGTCTCTAGTTTATATTTTATTGTTATTTAGTGAGATATTTACATGATTGTTTTTAATTGAACTAATTAACTTTGTAATTTATTTAATTTATTATTGCTAGTTTATTGGCGAGGAGTGAAACTACTTTTAAATATTCAATTTCTGCAAGCTGACCTTTTTCCAACACAACAAAATAGGAATTTAAAATTTGTATACCCTCATCCTTACAAACATACAATAGTAGACCCTAACCCCCCTGAAGCAGACAGTTCAAACGCAGAGTCTAGATACCCCCGGGGGGGGGGGGACTGGCTTTCAATTGATGGAACAGCTGGTCAATATATGATCTTATGTAAAAATAGTCAGGGGGTACAACAGCTGGTCAAAATCTGACTTTGGAAAAGGTGCTGAACCAAAAATAAATTGTATTTTTGGAAGAGCAACTCCCTCCCTACCCTTTTTTCTTTTGAACTTCATATGACCCTTTGATGATATACCTCTATGATATGAAGATCAGGCAAAAAAAAATATGTGGGTTTCCTATTTCTTCTTGTAAGAATTTCCTATTTCTTCTTTTTTTAAATTTTTTTTAATTTTCCTAACAACCGGACGCCATGTTTGTTTAGTCAGTGCTTCCACATCAAAAGATAAATTTCCCTATTTTTGCCTCAAATTCTAATTTTCTACAAACGTTTTCCTCTAAGTGGAAACACTTACAAGCATGATCCAATAAAAATGTTTAGGCTCGGGATTTCGACGTCCAAAAACTAGGTAGGATCACAGTGGGTAGGATCAGGAAACCGGAATACCCACATATTTTTTTGCCTTATGTATGCTTCTTCTTATTTTTATGTCCAATTGTTTTCTTATGAGCTTGTCTCCATTTTCTTATAGCTGGGAGTAAAAACTTGCTATGATAGTCACCTTTGTGTGTTTTTTCACTTTCTTTCACGTAGTACCAGACACCGTTCTTGTGTCTCCAGTTTTTATCTGGATGTGGTACTGCCATTATATTCTTGGACTTCTTTAGAGAATCTTTATCATGACTTGCATCCTTTGTCTTGTTTCCGAATACCATCCCAGCTCTAAAGAAAAAGCACCTTGATCAATACAATTTTCCAATCTACAATAGCAGGGGTTTTTTCCGGGATTTTTTAGGGCCGTAAAACGGCCCCAAAAACTCAATCTTGAATTGAGTTTTGAAACTCAATCTTCTCACTAAAGTTTCAGTGCAGTAAAATGACGTTGTTTGAGTTAAATTCGTAACATGTGGAAATTATAGTTTTCAGTTGGAAACCCGACAATTAAAACCCGACATCTCACAACACAAGAAAAACTGTACATTCGCCGTCTTTAACCAGTTTATAGTGTCCCTTAGTGCCCCTGCTTTAACACATTGCGTCTCAACTACATTTATTGAGAACAGGTGTCAGCCCCCCAATGCACCCCAACTGTTCAGCTAAACTCAATCTTCTCTGCAAAAACGGACCAAAGAGGAACTCCTGGAAAAAAACCGGCCTGAATAGCTGATTCGAGATATAGACTAAATTTTGATCTAGGCAAGAAGAACAAAATCCATCACCACAGCTAGAAAGAGCATGTTAAAATGAGTAAAATTGCAAAGTTTAGCCGCGAAATGTTGTAAAATGCGGAAAATATAGCCCTACGAAATTTGCAAATTTTGTATTAACTTGTATTAAATGTGGTGCATTTTCCCGTGCGTAATACAAATTAATACAAAATTTGCAAATTTCGTAGGGCTATATTTTCCGCATTTTACAACATTTCGCGGTTAAACTTTGCAATTTTACAAATGGTAACATGCTCTTTCTAGCTGTTGTGATGGATTTTGTTCCTCTTGCCTAGATCAAAATTTAGTCCATAGCTGCATGGAATCATCTATTCAACGATCCAACTTTATAGTGTCATCAATCTTTCATCTTCACAATTGGGGAAATGGATCCCAGAATTGAATTTCCCATGCTCAACTTAGTTTATAACCGAAATTTCACGTTGTTTGGAAAGTTATGTCGCGAGTTATAAAGTTTTGAAAATTTCGTTTTTTGTATACATTTTCTCTACGCGGGTTAGCAAATCCCAGTCAACAAAAAACTAAATATTCAAAACGTTGCAACTCGTGATCTAACAGTCCAAACAACGTGAAATTTTGGTTGTAGACTAATTCAATTTGAGCATGTATATGTCAATTCTGGCGTCCATTTTTGCCAAAGCTCTGTAGATAGCGAGATGGAAAATTCATGACGGCATTCATATAAAGTCGGTCGACGAAGCCTCGAATAAATTCGCGCTGTTTTGAAATGCCTCGTTCTTCAATAAATCTCGTTTTAGTTATCCAGGACAGGGACAAGTTACGTACTGAGTGACTGTTTGAAATTCAGGCTCGACTATCTCAGCATAAAAAGAAAAGAAATTTATATTGTAGACTTTCGTCGAAATTTCATTCGTTAAAATATCTACTGTACTATAAAATGCAAGCTACAATAATTAGTACCATGCAAGATAGCTACATGAATATTATAGATAGTTTGGAATGAGAAGAAAGAACATTAACTACTGTATACTAACAATTTACTTCCCAGCCTGCCGGGCATATAAATATTTGAACAAACCTTTCAGAGTGCTAGTTGCAATGTTAGGCCTTTTATTCCCGACGTAAAATATCCATCGTACATGAGGAATCAGTGTTTTCGTTCAGAAAGCAATTCACTTTATAAAAACCAAGTTTAAATCGCTTTAAAGTCCGTCAATTTTACCCGCCCTATGACGAAAACTGGCAGCCATATTTGTTTTCGTTTTTGAAAAGACCGGCTGCCATCAAAATGCATCTTGGCATTTGATTGGCTGAAAGGTTGAAACCACTGAACTATATATAACAGACTGAAACGGGATGAGTGAAAATATAGCGTGAAAATATAATTATTTTTCTACTTTTCAATTTTTATTTTCTTTGCAATAGCGTATAGGAGTAAGAGTATGCCATTATCAGATAAAGGTTTAAATGGGTGCAGCGTAGGCAGTATTCTACAATAAGCTGCCGTTGATCTTTTTCAGGTCGTTCAGACACAAACCACAGAAATTTATGCCTCGTGATCTATACCGTCTTACGACTACAACGTATCAACAACTAACCTACGATATCCATTATAATCCTCCGTCAACCACGAGTTACCATTATCATAATACGAGTTAGGATAACCATAATTGGGCATCGCATCATACTGAGCGCCATTCCACATATCATCACGAGATTCATAAATCCTGGATTGGTCAAATGTTTGACCACCATAATCTGAAAATGAGTTACTCATTGAACCATCTGTTTGGTCATTATTGTCCATAAACTGATCAAAACCATTCCCTTTCATAGGCTTTCCACTCTTCGAGTTGAATCCATTTTCATTGAAGTTGAACTTTCCAGAAAGTCTGGTGATTCATTACCATTACCCATCGAGTTTCTTAAATTAACATCATCTAAACGATTCCCTCCTCCAAATAACGCATTATCACCAAGAAAGTTATTACTGCCTGCAAAACTTGGTGACAATGGGTCATTGGCCATACTTTCAAAATTCTCAACACTTTTACTCGCAGCAAAATTGGGTGTCAGTGAAGGGTTTGGGAGATTTCCAAAATTATTGTTCCCTGACGAACTGGAAAGCTGCAAAGGGAAGTTTTTCATATTTTCAAATAAACTATGCACTTGTGAATTCTCCATGTTTTGTGCGTTTCCAAAGTTGTTATTTCCTTGTGTAAAGTGTCTGCGAAGTTCTCCACATATACTATCCAAGCTTCTTCGACGGCCATTACTTGGGAAGAAGTTTGGTTTGTAGGGAAATCTCCACGCTTGAGAAGGATCTGAGAATGGACGTCCCCCACCACCTCCACCCCCGCCTCCTCCTCCTCCACCCGCACCACCACCTGCACCTCCACCCGCAGCTCCCCCGCCCCCAAAACCTGCAGCTCCGCCTCCACCCCCACCTGCAGCACCTCCACCTGCAGCTCCCCCACCTCCACCTGCAGCTCCCCCTCCTCCACCTGCAGCCCCACCACCTCCACCCGCAGCTCCTCCACCTGCAGCTCCACCTCCTCCACCACCTGCAGCTCCCCCACCCCCAAAACCTGCAGCTCCACCACCACCTGCAGCTCCTCCACCTGCAGCCCCTCCACCCGCAGCCCCTCCTCCAGCAGCCCCTCCTCCAGCAGCCGCTCCTCCAGCAGCCCCTCCTCCAGCAGCCCCCCCTCCTCCCCCACCTCCACCACCCGCTCCTCCGCCTTTCTTATCATCATCGTCAAGGAAATTTCCAAACCAGTCACATCCCCAGGAATTACAGTCCTCATCTGAAAGAAGAAATTGGTTAGTTTAGTTTAGGTTGGAAATATGTGGTAGGATAACTTTATTTATACTGGATAGCTCTATCAGTTCTAAACTGTTCTTCCTAGAGGTCCAGTAAGGATCATCTCTTATTGATCCAGTGTTACTACAGGAGGAAACCTAAACTAAACTAAACTAACTTTATTTATACTGGATAGTTCTATCAGTTCCAAACTGTTCTTCCTAGAAGTCCAGTAAGAACAATCTCTTAGCTTATTGATCCAGTGTTACTACAGGAGGAAACCTAAACTAAACTAACTTTATTTACACAGGATAGCTCTATCAGTTCTAAACTGTTCTCCCTAGAGGTCCAGTAAGGATCATCTCTTATTGATCCAATGTTACTACAGGAAACCTAAACTAAACTAACTTTATTTACACAGGATAGCTCTATCAGTTCAAACTGTTCTCCCTAGAGGTCCGGTAAGGATCATCTCTTATTGGTCCAGTGTTACTACAGGAGGAAACCTAAACTAAACTAACTTTATTTATACTGGACAGATCTATCAGTTCTAAACTGTTCTCCCTAGAGGTCCAGTAAGTATCATCTCTTATTGATCCAGTGTTACTGTATCCTGTGGTGTTTGATAGGGTCAAACTGGGAGCACTCTTCGCCCATGCGGATGAGGTGAAGATACAACGATGTGGTGACAGAAATAAAACACACATGTACCGAATATCACGTGTCAGAATAAGAGAAACGTAAACTTACTTAATGGAGCCTGCAAGCATTGTTTCATAGTGTCAGCAACGTATCCAGTCTTAGTCATTTTCCATCTACTGCCAAGCGGATACTGTGGATGAAATCCTGGGATACCTGTGCCAGGGAACCCACACGGCCCGACGCCTGGGTGCGGGTTATCAGCACACGGGGGATGATTGCCTGTGATTGCGTCAGGAAGGCAGAGCTCAGAGCCATACGAACTGGTTATACAACGCATATTTGGGAGAGAGTTAGGAGCCTCGACGGGGTTAGGAGGGAGAAGTGTGTCACTCATTGGCGCCGTTATTAAAGGGGCTGTGACAGGGGACGCGAACATTTTGGCCATATTCTCAAAATCATTTGCACTCATGGTACGCGAAGAGGCATTTTGAGTTTGTGGTTTAGCGTGCTCAGCTTTTGACCAAGGAATTGTCGTTTGTTTGATAGGCGAAGTAGAGTGGTGTTCTTCATGGGTTGTTTTGTGTCGCTTAAAATTCTTAGATAAACCTAAAAAATAAATATAATAACAAGCTTAGAAATACGAACTGAAAAAAACAACTTGAGACTAATTTTGTACTCGATAGCGCTATCTTCTCCCTAGATAGGTACAGATACAGAACCTGAAAGCACTCTTCTCACATGTGACTTCAAGGTGAAATTACAATCAGACAACAGTATATTGCAGGATTCAAACCTCAGTCACAGAGAAGAACACTGTGTCATCAACGTCCTCTTCTCTGCCAGGATGAAACTATTTTCGTTCCCAGGGCTTCACGGCCGAGAGCGACCTTCATAGGCCTTGGGATACACGGGACCGGAAGTGCAAGAAAACTTGCAGTAGTTCCTAAAGCGCATGCTCTTGAAATGGGACGCTTCAGAACTCGTAACAATTTTAACAGAGACGCATCACGAAGAAACAAAGTATTTGTGTTGACATATTTTGATAATTTTTCCTAGCGAAAACTACTCAACTTCTGGGAAACAGCAGTTCTCTGAGAAGCCAATCATAAGTATTTCCCTTCAGGAGTGAAAATGGCTCTGGGGACGGAAATAGGATGAAACTCGAAGATAATGTGAAAGCTTAACTCCCTACTAACATATTTCCAGACCCAGACTACACCGTTTAATAAAACACTTCTTCACTCTGTCTAACGCCAAATTATTTTATTTGGCAACGAGAAACACAACATAATAACACGACGACAGCTTGCCTTTCAAGTGTTTATTTTAATTCATAAACAAAGTTCAAATTTACCGCCTTGAGTTTGTTTTCTAAACTTACTTAATCTTACGATGCAAGTTATAATCCAATTCAGTGTAGCATTGTGCGTTTATCTATTTCTCTTCACATTTCTACAACATGACGCATAGTTTGTAATATCACATACTCGAACCGACCTGACCGCGTAGCTCAGTTGGCAGAGCATTGGGCTAGTATTCCAAAGGTCGTAGGTTCGATTCCCACCGTGGCCAGGCATATTTTTCAAGCTTGCCCGGTGTGGATATACACTCAGAGTAACATCACAAACATCATAGTTTGTGATAGTTCTATATATTCCAAGTTTAAAATCTTACCGTGATTATGTTTGAGTGAACTTTTCACAGGCAAACACTGACTCAGCCATAGTCGAAGTAATAAAACATAAATTGACAATCGCAGCCATTGAAATCCTTTCATTTTTTCGCTCAGAACTGCATCACAGCAGAGCGCTAAACAACAAAAGTAGATTAGAAATTCGGAAAACGAACAAAACTATAGAGACTTCTAAATCAAGCCATTGTAAAAATGTTAAATTTTCATTGCGAGTAATGAAGCGTGGAATTGTTTCTGGTTGTTAATGCGACAGAAATCAAGAAGATTGCAGGTGTTTGATTATAATTTCACCACGTCCCGTTTAAGAAGAGTGCTTCCAATTTGACTCTACCAAACACGGCAAATATTCTCCACGCGGGTATTCCAGTTTTCTCCTGTAGTAAAATTGAATAAAGAAGGGGTGACCTCTTCTGGACCTTTAGAACTTATAGATCAGCTATTCAGTATAAATCAACCCAGCTTTAAACAATGAAAGATAACCATTTATTGCGCGCCAGCACAAAATCACGCAAGTTCAAAATTTCGAAAACTACCTATATGTTTCTGTTCGTTGATATTTGATGCAAGGGCGCTACGATATAAAGGGTAAAAAAATCTTCTACTGAAATGAGTCGACTGTTCAATATGTGGAATAGTTCAAGAGTAGTCAATAGAGTTTAACACAGAGACGTTTGTCTTAAAACGTGTGCGGTTTGTTGTTAATCCATAACAGAAAACAAGCGATAATAAAAAAGCTTCTTTACTATCATAAATCAACAAACATCAAGCTTCATTGAAAGAGAAATACATGGGCAAAATATTCATGAACAAAAAAAAGAAGAAAAAATTCTATACAAAACTAAATTACGAATCTAATATATTAAGATACTATAGGTATAATTTGTAGTACAAATAAACAACATTAGACTGCTTCTAACTTACAAATACTATATTACAACGAATATACAGTATTCAGATAGGTATAATTTAGATAAACTATCCTAAGAGTCACGTGTTTTCTGTGTTCCCTTGCATAGTTGACGTTGCAGATAAGCGAGTTTTAGCTTCTGCTTTGCTTGCTCACTGGGGCTAGTCAGCATTAGCCTGTAAAATTCGGGTTATGGAGTCCGGAGCCACAAGATTGAGCAGTTTCTCGTACTATTGATGGTGCAGGTTAAATTAGTTACAACTCATGGTAACAAATGTTATAGATGGGGTGGGGTAGGGAAATGAGTGGGTAAGGGATAGCCATGTCCCGCAGGCCAGCGCCCTGCAAGTCCAACATATCCCTGTCCCCCCATGTGTGGGGCAAGTCCAATACCAAATGGCGAGGGGAGGCCTTCTCGATTTATAGCCCAGTGGCGCCAAGGCCCTGCCCCGCCCCATTCTATAGGTCCCCATCTGGGTAGGTGACGGTGATTTGAGGAGTATACAGGATCTTTGGTAAATGCGTATTCGTGAGAGTCAAACGGCCATTGGCTAAAAGCCCAGTGATGACGTGGAACGAATTGTCTTTTCTTTGGCTGCTTTTTGTCACGTGGCTTTTTCGCGTCAGATCTGAAGGAAAAGAAAACGGGGTGTTATCATTTTTTAAAAATGAAATCCAGCAATGCTGAACCATACCGAAATACTGTACATTGCAGTCAAACACTATAAAAACATTTAAAAACTCATTAATAATTATTTTTGAAGAAAAGACAAAGAAAATCTCTGCCTTGTCGGTGGTTTTATATATGATAAAAAATCATGTTCATTTACATCAACTTTAGCTTTGATTTTCTCCGCTTAGAAAACGTTTATTTTTAAGATTATTTCGCCAATGAACTCATCAGATGGGTCGTTTTTGTACTGTTTAATAAACGAGCAGGAGTGTTTTATTAGGTTTAAAGCCACAAGCGCGCAGCGCGAGTGGCTTTAGACCTAATAAAACACGACCTGCGAGTTTATTAAACGGCTTCAAACACGACTACAAATTCAATAAATAAACTGCCTTATTAGTATTCTTTATATAAAGAATACTAATTAGAGTGTTTTATCAGGTTTAAAGCCACTGCACGTGACATATTATGGTTGACATGATTTGTCAATTAGCTTATGAATTATTAATGAGTGTTTGAAAAGCCATTTAAAACATTCGCAGTCCGTACTTTATCAGATATAAAACACTCGAACTGCACTCTCGTGTTTTATGTTTGATAAAGCAATCCTGCTCGTTTATTAAACAGTACGTAAATATCAAATGTAAAAAGCAAACTTACCTTTTAGAAAACAGGAAAGGGCTTTGCATCTGATAATCACTATAAAGAATGCTTTGCCCTCCACCTGAATACGGTTGAGTGACTGCATTCCCAAATACATCTGGTTCATAGTAACTCGTGTACACTGGTTGATAAGTGTTGGAATACTGTGGCATATAATATACTGGAACATAACCCACAATGTTCTGTTGTACTGGTGTGAATACAGATTGAGGGACTGGTACTGATTGACGTCTGCTCACAAAATATTTACTTCCTCTTTCGTCTTGTAAATGTTCGTTGCCTTCTTTCTCCTGGCCTAAATAAACACGTTTCAATGTCAGACTTTTGTATCGTTTGGTTTTACCAAAACCTGGTTTACACTATCAAAGTTTCTGTGATCACAGTAGGAATTTAGCATCGGTAAATTATTTTGAAGGATTTGTAAGAAATGTTTGAGGGAATTGACAATCTGTTTAACACCTAGATTAGATAACATCGAGCCAATCAGTTTGAATTAGGGTCAGATCCTGACTCTGTCTCCTGATTGGATGATTGTATTAAAGCTCTCTGATTGGTTATTATATATGTTTTATTTGAATCAATCAGAGAGCTTTAACACAATCATCTAATCAGGAGACAGAGTCAGTTTCTGACCCTAATTCAAACTGATTGGCGCGGCTCGATGAATCAATTGCCGCTTTCAACCAGAGGTTTATTTTTCCTTTCCCCTTCGCAATGAAAATAAAAAAATAAACCTCTGGAACCAGGGTATTCCCTCTAACATTTCTTACAAACCCTTCAAAACTTAGAATTTACCCATGCAAAATTCCTGCTGTAATCACAGAAACTTTGACCAGTGTAAAGCAGACTTAAAGACAGTGTAACTATATAATTGGAGTTGTCAGAGTGATTAAATTGTTCACTATATGTCTTGATCTTGTATTAGATAGTAAATACATGTATTGGAAGCATCGTTTGATTAGTCCGGTTTTTATGCTGAGGCAGTAAATATTGACGACTATATATATGTAGCACTGTATAGCTGGGTTTCACTAAGAACTATCGTGCGGCAGATGGTGTTCAACCTGCAGTTATCAGAGTGAGAAAATGCATGTTAATTCCTTTTATTATATACAGTAGCCATTTGATGGAAAATTTAAAAAAATGAGACGGACATGCAGTATAATCGTCTTACAACATTTGTGAAGTTGAGCGTGTGAGCCTGTGTCGCTAACCCAAGTCTAACAACATTTCAACGCGTACATACAAATTTTTCAACTTCTTACCTGGAGGGGAAACGATCATAAATGGATAGCTTGGGTATCCCTTGGTCGCAGAATAATGACTTCCGGGACTCGGTAAAAACGGCCATGGATTTCCCTTATCTATATTTAGTTTAGACTTGGAGGAATGCGGCTTATATTTCTTCTTCTCTGATTTTCTTACCTCCGTCGTATCAGTTCTTATAGAAGAAATGGTTAAAAGAAGCAATAGTAATTGTGTTAACAATGGCTTTCTTTTCACTGACATATTGTGTAGTAAGTTACACTCAATACGAAGTCATAATTATTATGATTCTTGTGTGTCAGACAAGATTTAATGAAGCGAAGAATCTACCTGTCATAGTATAACTTAACTTTATAGCAACTATTCTGATTGATAGACTCATTTCTTTTCTTCAATAAAGCATCATAAGAGAACGTTGTTTAAAAGAGATAGATTTAGAAATACAGAAACCTGAGTTCGTTATCTGAAGCCAAGTGAAGAAGAGATTGCCTCTGTGACGTCAACACTGGATTAAAACGGTTTTGTTACACGAAGCGGAAAAATAATTGTATTTTGAGAACGTTTTAAGAACTTACAACGACTTAAAAGGTCTATTTCATGGAGTTACTGAGTTATTGGTTAAAGTATGTTATACTTTGGATGGTTTTTGCGACAGTTTTAACGAAAGAGACTGGTAAAGATACTGTCAGCGAAGATGGAGCGGACAAAACAATGACAGGCACGGCCATGCGTCCTTTTGTAGCGCCAGTGATTTCTTACTACGGCTTTCACTATCCTCTGTTTCTTCCAGGTTGGTTTATGCTTTCAAAGTCGATTCGAAAGAGTTGCGAATAAAACTAGATCAAATTTATCAAGCATGTACTAGTTTACTGTACAAGATGATCGTCAGAGATCTGAACACTGCTTCGTATCTCGAAATGCAGAGAGCAAAAGTTCAGAAGCGATTTTGTTAAGCATGTTCAAACGAGCATTACTACAAAAAGTAAATTACAAATTTGTTGTCTCAAGTGGGTCTCTCTCATCTCTGAGTATCCAGACATCCGCGATCTACCCATTGATATTTTATACACACTAGATAGCGCATCTCTTTTAGTAAAATTGAAGCCAAGAGGCCATGTTGGAGTTTGCCACTCGCTAATAAACGCTTAAAAAACAACAATAACTTTCATCATTTGAAGTTCCCTGGTTAAGAAATAGAAAACATACGAGTCTTCTCATTTCATGGGAATATCCTGAGTCTGCAATCACGGCTTCAATTTTTGAATTGCAGAATAATTACATGCACTATCTAGTGTATATAAGATATCTATGGATCTACCCATTGAGTTACCGAGCCAGGGGGAATTGGAAGTGAGTTTTATCCAATTTATATTCATAGGGAGAGCGATCCTTAGAGAATGGTTAAGATTAACACATGAACAAACTTCTAACTATATATTAATGTTGTGTTAATTCATTTCCAGGCCATCAAATGCTTGAGGGTTTACAAGAAATAGACGAAGACGAAGTCCAGCCACCAAAAGTTCGCTCAATCAAAGAATCTCACAAAACAGGCTTCAAAACGCCTTGTCGGCGTGAAGTCCTGCTATGGCCGCGCCCATGTGGTTGGGAATGGGACGGGAATACGTACAAATGGGGCCCCGGTAACATTTTCTTCGGGGGTCCAGGGTTTCCATGGTAACATCATAGATAATAACGTAATGTAATACTTTTTTGTTGGTTCTTCGAGTCGGCAATGTTGTGTAGTAATATTGTAATCATTATTCTGATGTTCAGTGGCTAAGAACGAAAAAGTATTAAGTTTCGATACAATGGAGCAAAAACATGAAATTTGCTACCATCAAGTTTTAGAAATGAAACCAGTTTTTCAAAATTTAAGATAGATATTAAGAAGTTCCTAAAGGCTTTTAATTCCAAATTGTACTTTACCATAACATTTAGATTGTATGTTAATATTTATGATATCAGTTGTAATTTTGTAATTTTGTTTGTAGCCAGGGCTTCGTTTAAACCAGCTATGCTGAATCGGACATCCCTGATTAAATATTTTCTTCATTCAAATCGGGTTATAAATAAGTATTTTTATTTGCTTGATTAAGGTGGTAAACCCCAATAAAATCATAGAAAACAAGAAAGCAATGTAGTAATTTTATTAAGTATATATTTTCCTAATCTATTCTACTAAAAGTAATTACTAGCGAGTTTTTTACATGAATGTTAAAAATTGCACTTCTTCAACATCAAACGTTGTATGAGATGCACAATCCTTTTTTAAAGCTTCTATCCTCTACTTTTTTGATTTATCTGAAAGAATGAGAAGCATCTTGAAAGACAGAACAGCATTTAAGATATTATTTATATTCTTTCATGAACTGTTCCTAGAACACATGGTTTGGATACTACAGGGTGTCCCAAAAAACCCCAAAACTATTGAACTAACGTATTGTTAAAATTTGAATGCCCTAGCTCTAAGCTGAATGCAAAGATGCGTAAAATATTGACAAGGGTGCATATGATGTTTGTGATGTTACTCTGAGTGTATATCCACACCGGGCAAGCTTGAAAAATATGCCTGACCACGGTGGGAATCGAACCTACGACCTTTGTAATACTAGCCCAATGCTCTGCCAACTGAGCTACGCGGTCTGGTCGGTTCGAGTCCAAACGTCATAGGTTCGATTCCCACCGTGGCCAGGCATATTTTTCAAGCTTGCTCGGTGTGGATATACACTCAGAGTAACATCACAAGCATCATATTCACCTGAGTACACTACACCAACACAGAAAAATCATGAAGGGTGCATATATTAAATATTGACTTATTAAGAAATTAAAATATCTTTGTAAAGCGCACGATTTTGTGCTATTGGAAACTTAAAGCAGCTTCTTAAACAGTTTCTTTATGTATAAAATTTGCTTATGTCAAGCTTTTATGCATTTGTGGGTTCAGCGGAGTGCTGAGCAGGGGCGCTGGAACGATAAAAAGGCAAGGGGGGCAAACACACCAAAGGGCACCTCTATAGACCCCGGTTAAGATATAAACCTACAATTATGTGTTGACTTGCCAATGAAAGCAAACGCACTTAATCAGGTCACATTCAAGATCACATTATCAGGTAGTATTTTTATAACTCAAAGGGCACTTCTGTCCCCCCCTTGCCCCTCCTAGCAAAAGGCAGGAGAGGCAGCTGCCCCTCTTGCCCCCCAGTTCCGGCGTCCCTGGTGCTGAGACATTCATATTATATCAATACATTATTTCAATAATTTTGGGTATTTTTGGGACACCCTGTACAACTCTGTATTAACCACATACCTGCCATAAACACCATAAGGCAAGCCAAATCCCCAGGGTATGCTAGGGAAACCATAATGTCCGTGCCCATGACCATAGCCATGACCATAGCCATGACCTATCCCATGTCCATACCATGGTCCGTGACCATACAGATAGTCAAAATGTTTCTTTGAGCCTTTCTTTGATTTTGAGCCTTTCTTCTTGTCTGAAAGATACGAGTGCGTATAAAGTACAAATACTAACACAAACACTCATTCTATTAATATTAGAAAGCTCCAAAATAATTCTAAACTGTTCTTTCCAGAGGACAGTAACATAATTTTACCAAAAAACGAAGACTCCTTTAGACAGAACAGTTTAGAACTGATAGAGGTACCCACTATGAATTAGTTTAGTTTAGGTTTCCTCCTGTAGTAACGGGCCCGCAGTAATTGGCTATTCGCTGTTGCGGTCACCCAGCCGTGGTCATGTACCCACTGTATTTCATTATGTACGTTTGTTTTTGTCCTGTCATG